>CABFOQ010051057.1:0-10008 GCA_900660455.1 Gephyroberyx darwinii
TTTGGTGGTGAGAAGAACAGACACCAGATGAAAAGTTTCATTCCAAAATTAGATCTCCACCAAATTGATTGGTGAGATGAAACTATTCATTGAACTGAATAGTGGTCGTAAAGTTTCAATAAGCAAGATTTTAATGCCCCATAGCACAAAATGACCATATATTTATGAAAACACATGACAAAGCAGTTTTATTAGTACTGTGTTTTGCAACATGACATATTACCCCTTCACTACACATTTGAAAAATGACTCTATAACTTTTTTTTAATGAAACCCTTCAAATACAAAAAGAAAATCGTTGAAGTCGTAATGCGTGTTCAGTTTGGTAGCGGGGGGGGGGATCTTAGTCACTTCAAGTTCAAGTTTCAAGTTTCAAGTTTATTGTCATGTACTAGGTGACAATGTAAACATCATTACCAGTAATGAAATTCTTGTCCTCCAGGTCAACTCAACTACAACATAGTAAGTAGAAAAGTCAAGTAAAAAAAATAGGTAATAAGACAATAATAAGACAAATAAGTAAAAAGTAAAAAAAATAGGTAATAAGACAGTAATAAGACAAATAAGTACATAAGTAAAAAAATAAATAATAAGTGATTAAGGAGAAATAAGATCAACCAGTAATCAAACCAAACAGTAATAAGGTGCAGAGAGCGGTGTAGTATAAATAATATTAAAAAAGTATTTACCTAGGAAGAATAAAATATAATAAAGAATAATATTTACAGCAGTGAGGTAGACAAAAACAGGTATGCAACCTTAAAGTGGCCAAATGTGTGGGGGTGAGGCTCCAATCATGTACGTGTGTATGGTGTGTGTGCAAGTGTTATTGTCAGCTTCCTGAGTCATTAAGCCTTCTATTTCAGGGGTGCTACTCGAGGACCCACTGTGCAGTCCTTTCAATAACACCCTAAAGGATAAACGGCTAGATAAACATGATAAAAAACTGCCGTGGTCAGCAGTGCCGTGCACGCCTCGGTCGAGAGGATCAAAGATGAAACCGACACTGAGGCAGCAGTCGGTGTAGCTGACTTCTCCAGTCCGCTGCACTAATGAAGCTCCTGCCACAGCAGCTCAAGTGGCTTTCTTATCAGGTGACCAATTCCAGTTGCTGTTGTTGTCCCCCTTTAATTGCTGGGCCACTTTCGCTGAGCACCAGTTGATACTTCAATTACGATTCAAGGATTCATTTCCATGTCTATTTTTAGTCTCGATCATTTTGTTCGGTTCTGAAAGTGCATGAATAAATCAATGTATTCACCGAGTGGAGAGAGAGTCAGACTTTATCTGTGGTTGGGGAGACGACGAGACGCACAGAGCCACATGGTTTGTGTTTGGCTGAGTGACGAGTGCCCAGATGTGTCGCCTCAGGAAGCTGAATTGGAATTGGGAAAGCCGAATTTGAAACAACAGCTAAATGTTAAATTCAATAATAATCAAATTGTATTTCGAGCCGTTGCATTTGTGCCTCCATCAAATGGTTTAGTATGAGCGTGACACATTCATGCAATTCAAATGCAATCTGTGCTAGCACTAATCTCTCTCCCGGTTTAAGTCCTCAGTTGACACAGAAATGGACACATCACATATCACATGAACTGTTTAAAAATTCTCTCTCTTCCTCTCTCGGCGTGTCAAGACTCCAGATGAATTATCATCATGGATGTGCTGATGGTTCTGTGCTTTTATCAGACAGGTCACGTCACAGTATATGTTACCACAGTGTACAAGACAGACATTGCAATTGATACACAGCAGCCACATTTGACTCTTGGATTTTACTCTTTTCAAGTCCAGTTCACTTAAACTGAACAGTGAATTAGACACCGACTAGTACCAGATGTTCAGACTGTAAAAATGTGACATCGCCCACGGCTTACTTTGGTGTCTCCCTCTCCCGCCTCACTTTGGCCTGCAGCGGGTCTGTAGTCTCCCATCCCTCTGTACACGTTTATTCTCTTGGCAATGAGCCCTGCAGGAGGATACACACCTATAGGCAAAGAACAAAACCATGTCGTCAAGGTACGTATCAAGGTAATGCGTTTCAGATTGAACCGCTGGTGTCATCTGCACCCAGCCGACATTTCACAGACACCGACCTGCAGGAGGTGACCAAGTTCAACAGCAACCCAGAGGAGTGCAACATTTTCACAATGTGATATTATGGCATGGTAGTTTTGAAGCGATATCACAAAACGATGCCAGGTAGCAGCTATGGACTGCTACCTGGCATCGTCTCAACAGAGGGTTTCAACATTGGTGCAGGCCGTCGTATCAACGTCACACCCAGCCACAGTCACAAATATAAAGCAAGACGCGGTACATATGTCACACGATGCCAAATACCCACCCTGCTGGTCTGCCTGAGTATCCTCAAACCCACAGAGCTGCTGCATCTCCAGGTGGCTGGGAGGGATCTTGCGGTGGATGAAGCTGTGAGGGTATTTCTCCTCCGGACTGTCCAGTTCCTGACCGTCCTCGTACACGTGCTTCAGGACCCGGCCGCTGTAGGACGACGCCAGCTTGAACCTCACCTAGGATCGAGTTGGAGAGTTTTTGTTTTTTACTTTGTTCCAGCTCGCAAAAATATGATTACACGGTGCAGGCTTTACATGTAAAAAGCATAGTACTGCTAACTATAGTGAGCGGCTTTGAAAAGCTTTTTGATGTGTGAGCTGGAAAATCGTTGTTCAATGGACATTTTCTCAAAAAAGGTGAGATGGGGTTGCAGCATGACAGCTAGGGAGCTGTCATCCCATTTCATCCCCTCTCAGTTTGCACCCTGATAATATCACAAATAGGGTTAGCAGCAGAAGACTAGCAGCACCTCACCAAGTCCATAATATAGGCTTCAACTTCAACTACTGATGCACTCAATAGTTCATTTACCATTTATTACACCAACATGTAAACTATGGACTACTATACAATACACTGAGCAATAGTTTCATGAACAATATGGTTTTCATGTGCAAATAAACAACATTCAACTCACCTTCTGGACGAAAGCTGGGCAGCTGACTTCCCCCTCACACGGTTGTTTTTATCTTTCCTCTAACAGTCTAAAGTCTTTTGTTCAGCAATGCAAATTTCAAAGAGTACTTCAAATAAACCATGAAAGGTCAAATAAACTAGGCCAGTAAACAACTCACCTTTCTGGGCTTGGTGCCTTCATAGCGCTGATTCAGTTTCCTCTGGAGCTCCTCCATAGTTGCTGAGTGAGGAAGGGAAGCCTGAGGGAGCGTCAGCCCGTCCAAGAGGCTCTTCACCTGGGGCGGAATGACACCAGAGCTGGGCACGGCGGTGCCAGGTGTGATGGATGGATGGCCGGATGAAAGAATCAAAGGCTATACGGCTAGTGTGTGTGATGTCCCCTCGCTGGTGGATGACTAGATGAGATAGTGCTGCTTCTGTGTGTCCTGCCTACTGAGTTTGAGAGGATCTGCTGGTACCCACCTTGCTAGCTGCTAGCGTTAAATTATTCACCGCTAGATCGTGTGTACAAAAGCGTGGTTGAGAAACTGGAAGCTTAATCATCAAATAATCATGCTCACCAGAATAGTAGTTTGAGCCTGAGTGCATGTGTATGTGAGAGAGAGAGGGAGAGAGAAAGAGAGAGAGAGGGAGAGAGTGTGTAGGAGTTGTTAGATAGTTGTAGGAGTGCCTGTCATTGGAATTGAGCCTAGTGTGCCAGTGTTGAAAACTAAACATGACATTCCATGTCAGCTGCTGTCAGACTAAAAATAGTAACCTTTACCTGTGTCAGAAGATATCTACGGTTACAAAGCTTTCAACTGCACCGCAATAAAATAAACAATAGCTTGCTAGATAGACGAGAAATAGAGATCTGTTGTGTCTCTTATTTATGTTCATTCGTGTGTGTGTGTGTGCATGTGTGTGTGTGTTTGTGTGTACTGGACTGCCTATGGTTTACATTTGTGTGTGTATGTATTTATTAGTGATGGAGTTGACTGAACCTCAAGTTCAGAGTCTTTAGAGCTGAATGGAGTCAAGCCTCCTGATAGTGCCAGTCTAATCTGAGTCCCTGCTACATCTGCGGTGTGGAAAGCGCAGAAGGAGAAGTTTTCACTGAGTTTGTTGAAAACACAATGGAGATGTTTTTGCTCGAGGACCTTGTCTAGTATCCAAGCAGCAACAGATCAAACAGATTTAAATCACAAACACGAGTCCTTCAGATTATACAGAAGAGACGCCGGAGAGCTGCTTGGATTCAGCCTCCGAACTTGTAACAGCATAAAAACTAATTCATCGTATCTTTTGGATCTACCCCCTGGGTTGCTAGGTTTTAACGATGGGATATTTGAGGATATTTGATATTTGAGGAAGATGTTTGAGGAAGTTGTTTAAAAAAAAAAAAGATCATATAATTATGAAATTGGATTTTTTTTGTGAAGAATTGGACAGGTTTGAAGAAAGGATTGTTTTACAGTCTCCCTAAGTACTAGGTAAATACGTGGTGAGCATAGGGAATTATCAAGTAATATGTTAAATACTTTTTATATAGAAAGAAAAAAGAAATACACAGAATTTCACAGTTGCAGTGAGTAAATAAACCCTTTCCAAGTGGATGGAGCCATGACCAATTTCTAATAAAACAGAGAAGTAAAGTTGTTCCCATCCTAAGCCTGTGACAATTACAACGTAGTTACTTGAAGTGATGAATAATACCAGAGGTAGTTTTAACTAATACAGCTGATTTCAAAGTATTTACAGCTGTAACTACACAGTAATTTACTATTCTTATCATGTATTTACCTCAATATTCTTTGGCCTGCGAAAATGGCGTTACATATGGTTATTTACCATTTATATATGAATGATTCAAGATGATAAATGGTAACTGTAAGAATATAAAGCAGAACAACCTTTTAACAATTGTAAAGTTTAGAAAAATCGGCTGACTATTAGCAGAAACTGGATGTGTTATCTGTATTACCAGAATCATAATCTTAGGCTTTTGATGAAGAAAGGTTGCAAAATAATGAATATAATCAACGTCTTTTTATGTTGTGACGGATTATGAACTTCATATGAAAGGAGCGCTCACATTTCCAGTTTCGCCATTAACCCGAGTGTGCTTTTTCCTTCCAGCCCTATTATCTCGTACACACCAGAATCATTTCTTTGACAGTCCTTTGGAAAGCGTTATTATCGTATTTTGAGATTGCTTAACTTTTCACATCTGCATGAGGCCATTTTATAGCAGTACAACAAACTAGTCTAACAAATGGCTGCTATTAACCCCACGCATGTTGAGATCAATCTTACAATTATCCTTACAGATGACTGTTATTAAACTCAGAGTGAGTGGATGGTTTAGAGAGGGGGAGAGCGCGAGAGGACGGAAAAACCCTCTTTTGTCTCCTTCCTAGCCGAGAGTCGGCTTAATCAGATTGCAGAACAAGCAAGGAGGGTCACTCAAGCGAGAAATTGTTTTGGGTGCATCGCGGTGAGGGAATCGTTTAATGTGTCAGGATTCATGCTGCTTTCCGTTTAAGTGATTGCCACTGTAAATCTGCCTCAGTGTGTCTCCACATTAACACTTCCTGTATACTCTATTATCCACATTATCCCCTCTGTTAATGTGATTACAATACATAATATGAGCTTCACCTCGCAGGTACACGCCCTCTGCTAAGCTATACCGTTCACTTAATCTGTTTTTAGTGAGCTTTTGCTCAGATGGTGTGGACGAAAACAGAGAAATAATTTTGCTTTCAGTGCACTGGTGATAAGGCATTTGAACTCGAGCTTGGAAGGTAAGCTTCATTGAGCCACAAATTTAAAGCCAAATTGAATTCCCTTCCCCTAAATGGACGATACAACCTCTGCCTGCTAACTAGAGGAGGATGTGGGAACTAGAAATCGAAACTCCATCTTATGCTACATGCATGAACCAAGTCCTAGCACTGCCTGTGCAGGATCCGCTCCAGGTTGTCGTTCCCCCGTGGGTACCAGGGTAGCTTGCTCAGATGATACTTCAACCCCGCACCCGTGCCCCAGGCCACCCAACCCAACTAGCATAAATATGTGTTTGTTATGACAGTATTAGTGTGTGTGTGTGTGCGTTTAAGAGAGATTTTCCCAGAGGAAGCCCCCGAGCAGATGTGTGTATGTTGGTGAATTCTGTGGGTGTGTATGTGTGTGTGTGTGTGTGTGCCCCCCAGCAACATCAACATAGGCCCGGAAGCCACTGCATCTTTGCCCTCTCTTTCTGTTTCTGTAATGTCTTATAGTCTCTCTCTCTCTCTCTCTCTCTCCCTCTCTCATATTTTTCCCTGTGTAAGCAAAGTGTGAGAAGGCAAAAAAAAAGGAAGGTGAAACTCACTTTTAAAAGACTCTTTCTCAGTTTGCTCATCTACTCATTATTTTGCCTGTACTATTTCTGAAGCCTCCCAAGGGGAATCACATTGATTGACTCCCATATCAACAGTATTTTCAGACAAAAACAGAACGGAGATCAGTCAGACAGACAGAAACACTGGATTCAATTTCTCCGTGATAGTCATTATCCTAAAGGCACATCGAAGACAAGTTTTTCGGAGACAAAATAAAATTCACCCGACAAAGGTGAGGGTGGAATTAGTCATAGTCTCAAATAAGACGTTTGTGATGATGAACTGTCCCCTTGGGTAAGCAGCAAAGAGTTGTTGGTGACCTGCCATTTACCCCAAAATAAAACAAGACCTGTGCCATTTTAAATGGAAGCCAGCTCTCAGTTTACTACCAGTCTGCCCTCTGCACTGAACTCAAATTGTACGTTTTGAATCCATCACTCTGCCCTCAGGCAGCGGAGGGATGGGAACGGGGCGGAAAAGGAGAGGAAGGGAGGAGGAAGACAGAGATTGAAGACCGTGGGACTGAAAGGCTGGGCGTCGAGATGGATGGGAGGTGACGAGGAGATCCGAGGAGAGACAAGGGAGGAGTGATGAAGGTACAGATGAATGTGAAAGATCATATTTGTCTTAAATCATGGCTGAAGACGCCTAATGTCTCTTTCTTTTTGAAGGTTACAGGCGCAAAAATTATATCTGCACCTCAGACAATACATCAAGATGACTGGAGCATCTGTAATTTACAAGTACCTTGTTCAGAAGTATCATGACTCATTGTTTTACAGGATATCATAAACCCTGAGTTCTTCATGAATAAGGCCCCAACTTTGTTGAACAATTGCACAGCAGATTTAAAATCAGTATTTTGTTTGGAGGAGAAATAAACACATCCCAAAGTGGTAGTGGACAGAATTTAAAAAAAAAAAAGTCTGCACACTGAATTCTGTGCACATTGTATTATAGCAGTTATCCCCAAGAGGGCATTTATTGTGATTATGGGTACAAATAAGTGCGAGGCTCAGCCGAAAACTATCAGCATCAGGGTACAAGTACCCACAGTAAAGAATGCATTCGCGAGTTTTTAATGGTATTACCGATCCCTGCAACAGCCATCTGTCCTGCAAGACACTGAACCTCTGCTCACTAACCGGAGGTTCTTCTATAAGAGCATCGGATAAACCGGTGTCATCAAATGTCCACAGTTACCTGTCGAGGACTAGATCACGCAACCTGTCGCCTCGCCACAAAAGAGCATCCAGCCAAATGATACAAGTACAGAACGTGTAAGTGATATATACTACTCTCACATGAGTTGTCGGAGTTACCGAAGTGGCAAAAATGATGACAGAGCAGAAACTTTGAACGTTGCATTAGATTAGACTGCCATTAAAAAAATTCTGTTCCAGCGCAGTGATGTTTTAAATAGCACTACTAATGCTTTTAAACTTCATTATCTTAATTGCAGTGTCTATCAAATGATAAATGTTGCACGTCACGCTGAAGTTAATATTTAATATTTCAGTGGGACTGAGTTTCTATCTGGTTTTAATTAGCTGCACGGTGGTGATGGTGGTGCTCAGCTCCCATGAAAGCTTCTAGCCGAGGCAGAGATTTGCTGCCAGGATGCTCAAAGGCCTCCGCCCGTGACTCCATCACCCCGTTCTAATTTTGTCTCTGGAAAAAGTCCCTCTCAGAAAAAAAAATTGTGTATGACAATCCCAGCCAAAACCAAGCTCAGGACAGCAGTAGTGGAATCAGGGCGGGAATCAGCCGTTACTCTTACTCTGTAAATGTGGTGGTTTTGCTCGCAGGGCTTGTTTGAAAATCTTCAAATTGTTTGTGAAATCACCAGAGGAAGGATTTAAAACTCAATTTGTGTTGAATCAAGTTGTCTTAGTAACAAGACGCTCCTTGGATGATACTGACAAACCGTTGAGTTTCAGCAAAGATAAAACGCACTGTAAAATATTTGTAACAATACTGACAGAACAAAACATGGATTGCTCACTTACCCAAAAGAATAAGGAGAACTGAAACACCTTCATCATAGATGCCTGCAAATCACCTTTAATTTTCTGTTCCAGCTGTCAAGTCAAACCTGTATCATTAGCACCATAGAGGATGCCAGTCAAATACTTAGTTCATCATTCTTGAACTTGGGTTTTAAAACTGGTCAGGCTATTGCTGTATGTCAGACACTAGAACATTTTGGAGGCAATATAGACGGGCAGTGATCCCACCAATGGGGTGTTAGGGTGACCCGATGGTTAGAGAGGTCATCCCATAGCTGAAAGGTCACAACCAGTCATCACCAGTGGTGGTGGGTTTAGCAGCATCACTCTTTACAATGATATGGAGCAGTTTTGTCACGTTGTGTGACACATTCGTACAGGTGCGTCCCTGGGTTACCGCGGTCCCACGGTAAATTATTTTACTGTCTGGATGACTGGAAGTTACTGATGTACGCGGAGAAAATCAAATTAGAGACGTCCCCCGGTAATACCAATCATACTATGTTTTAGTTACCGAACCTTAACCAAAGTTTCAGTTTCCAAAACCGAACTTTAACCATTTTTATTTGATTTTGGCTCCAACAAAGTTGTTTGATTTGATTTTGGCTCACACACATGTGCAGACGTTATGTGGCTGGCCATATAGGATGAATCAAGGGTGCATAAGTTTTCATAAGTACAACCAATATTGAGAGAAAGAGAGCAAAGAGAGAAACGGCTCAGTAGATGTCAGAGGGGGAGGGAGTTCATAAAGGAGTCAGAGAGTCGATCCTTAATCCAATATAAACACATCAGCCACACTAACTGGACAGATTGCCAGGACTGATCAGGTTTTATACTTACATACTTTGATGCAATAACATAAATATTTATGTTTCTATGTATTGGAGAAATCAGCTTTTAACTTCTGCCACATGCACGGACGTCAGCTAATCACTAATCACGTTCAAGTCTGAAGAACCATTAAATCTGTTTCCATAATTGATAAATAAAATAGCTCTGAATTATGTCCTTAAGATGGAAAAGCCCAACAGCGGCAGCTGGTGAGGAGGCCCACAGCATGCGGAGATGGCAGCCATGTGTTCCAGTGCTGTGATGTATACGGAGCAGCTGGCTTGCACTAGGCTTGCATTCTGTCTGTTCTCACGCAGTTACTTCAGGAGCGCTTGATTCAGTGTGTTTGGAAGACTCATTGGAGGGTTATTCTTTTAACTTTGGCAGATAACACTAGAGCCACTCTGCTACAAAGGGAATGTTTCACATTTAGAGTTGAGTGCAAGCAGGAGAAGTCATATGCATTGAATGGGGAACTCAAATGTTATTAGTTTAGTAACTTTGATAGTGAATCATTCCCACCGTTTTGCAGTTTCCCCCTCCTCCCTATTTCATGCCACAACAAGCCCGCAAAGTTCCAGGAAAAAAATGCTTTGCCATCATGCGTTTTTCTACCAACAAATTCAGGCTTTGTTTGTTTTTTCATCCCTTCCCCATCTCTCTCTTCCCCCCATTCTCCATCCTGCATTATAATTGGTCTGATAATGGTTTGGATGGCAGCCTGCTGCTGGGGCTCTTTGCTCAGTGTGCTCTGTCTAACACACTGCTTCAACCTGCAGGTTTCCATTTTTCATCCTAGGGAGAAC
>CABFOQ010051067.1:0-12500 GCA_900660455.1 Gephyroberyx darwinii
AGAATTTCCTCCAGTTTCCAAGTGCCTTCTGATGGTGTAGGAAATTGTACTCACTGACACCTTGGCTCTGACATTTACACTATTTTTCAGTTTTTGCCTACCTCTAGCAGTTTACCTATTACCTTTGTACCATTTCAGGTTATTCACTCGACCTGAATTGCTTAAAAGTCAATAAAAACTGGAAAAATGGGAGTGTTCTAAAACTTTTGACCGGTAGTATATGGAAAAAGGTCTTTGTTTAAACACGTAGCTGGAAGTATACTGAACAACTTTTTACGACCGAAAGAGAATGCTGTGGTTATAAAGTTGTTTTCCTTCAGTTTATGAGACTAGGATGCATCTGGTTTTCAGTTAACTTTACTGCTTTGGACTGAAGACATTTTCTCCATCTCACGTTATTCTTAGGGGTATACTATGATAAGATGGGCCATACAAGGACCCAACCAGCACATGACTTTTGGCTCCATACCAATATTAATAACTGAGGTGTAAAATGACCAATTAACACTAAATCTACGGAGCTCACTGGATTAACCTTTTGACTCGTAGGATTTTGATATTGTTTAGAAGAATCAATATCAACATTAGACCAAGAAAATGGGGCACATATCACCATGTGTTAGTCAATGACCTGCCTCCAGTTAATACATATTTAATTATAGCATCAGAAATGATTTAAGTTCTCTTCTCAAGGTACAAAACATGCTTTCAGTTTTAAATTTGGGTATGATCATTTTAAGCAGCATTAGTAGTTAATGTGCAGTAACAGGATATTATGAAATCCTCCATTTCCTCCTCAGAACAGCAACACTGAGGTACAGTTAGTATCAGGCCACAGCAGTGAGTTTTCAGCAGCCGGTATAAGAGACTGTCAGAAAAAATGTCAAAACCAGTGGGCTTTCATGCAGGAAACAGATTCACTCAGAACGTTCACATTGTGCTTTCGTTTTGGCGTTTTGTTGACCCAGCTGCTTTTGGCGACGCACCAATAATATGTTAAATCATCGAGTAATGGCTATCCCTCCATTTGTCCTCTCTATATATTGTTACATTTTAGAAATAAAAGTGCAGAAAGTGATTCGGTTGTGTTGTTGCAAATCCAAAGATAAAGTTTTGCAGCAAGTCCTTTTAATTCCTTAAATCAGGTTATTAGATTGCTCTGGATGCAGACGTCTGTAACGATGTGCGGTCTATTGGCCTTTTGCTGGACAGAAGAGGATTCAAAGTCCAGCCTTTCTGCTGCGTGTACCGAGTTTACTGACGCTCTTTTTCCCTTGGTCCAACGTTATTACCTTATTACCTGTCACTCTGTCCCTTGGTCTGTCCCCAAAAAAACCCCCACTGTGCATACAGAGCCAAACTGGCGCTCTAGCTCACTTGGCAGGACAGTGGACTTTCATGCAGGGGTCCGGGGTGCCGAACCCGGAGTACCTGCATCAATCTGGTTGCAACTTATTATGAGTGATGTGCTTTCAGATGTTACATTTTTGAGAAAACAAAAACATCATTTTGGTAAAGATGTACCTTGCACACTAAGTGATAGAAAATGACTCTCTTTGCTGTAGTTAGTTGAAAATGCATCTGATGGCTAAAGGATTTTTAACAGTTGGAGTGGACAGTTGAAACTGTGAAAGTGTTTTACTCTATTGTCACTTAAACTGGTAGAAAAGACACCTGCATAACACTATGCTCACACACACTCACTCACACACACACTGGTGAAGTAACTGAGCGTTATCTGCCTGCGGTCATTGGCATGGGAAAGGGGACCTGCAGAGGGTTTCTGTACCTGTGAATGAGCGTCGCTTGGTGTTGAGTTCGGTGGCCATGCGGACGTTGGTGCAGAGGTTCAGCATGATCAGCATGGTGGCGATCATGATGATGCTCTGCCACAGCAGGGGCGTCTCGAAGAAACGCCCAAATCTAACAAGAGAAAAAACAAAGCAACAATGTGTCACAACGCAACATGTAGAAGGTTTAAGCTCTCTATACTAGAGTGAAGAAAATGAAGCATTGGCTAAAATCATTTAGTCTCAAGGGAATACACTGGGTTTTGCTCAACTAAAGAACATAAAAAACAAAATCATCCATCTCACTTGATTTAAGAGAATTCTGGAAACAAGTTGAGTTGCATTGGAAACAAGTGAAATGATCTCACCTGCCACGGCAGATTGTTTTTAAATTGTTTTAAAACTAAATAAGAGTTTTAGACTCAACACCAGATTAAATGACTTGTTAAGATGGATATTTACTTTGTAGCGCTTCAAGTTTTTCCAGTTCCTCTAACATTAGGAGCTCCCTCCCTGTACATGGATGCCTAAAGGTGAGTACATCAATAACATGTGCCTAAACAGTCATCAGTTTCATTACATTCAGGGTTTTAATTATAGTGATTTGTCAGTTCTTCAAATAGTTAACTACAAACTCCACTTGAGTCAAAAGAAGTAAGAATCAGAGGAATGTGTTTGTATTTTGTCACTGCTGTCTGTTTCCTGACTTTCCCCGCTGATTCCAGATCATCTTCTTCCTATTGTTTTTTCTTTTTCAAACCAGAAACCCAGACTGAGGGAAAGTGGATACACCAAAAACATTAATTACAGAGTGATGATACACTATTGACTCTCAGAAACTTCTTCTGATTCTGTTGTGGCTTTGGGTCTGCGAGACCTCTTCCTGTCAGTTTCCTCCAGTTTCCAAGTGCCTTCTGATGGTGTAGGAAACTGTACTGACACCTTGGCGCTGTTTTTTTCAGTTTTTGCTGACCTAAACTTTTTTTTTTAACCTCTAGCAGTTTACTGCTTACCTTTGTACCATTTCAGGTTATTCACTGGACTTGAATTGCTTAAATTTCAATAAAAACTGGAAAAATTAGGGTGTTCTATAACTTTTGACCAGTAGTGTATATAATAGTGTAAGAGAATCCAGGGGGGGAATTTTCCTTTAATTCCTTGCAGAAATGCCTGCAAACTTGGCACCCAAGTGACTTCATAGGAAGGGTGCATCACAAAGTCTTTCCCTCCTGCTCCTTTCCTACCCCCTCCCTCACCACCACTCATCTCCTAGGATTCATCTATGATTTAAATGAAAGACATCAAGAGAGGTGAAGAGAGCGGGGGAAGAGGGTGAAAAATGGAGAAAGCTCCTGCGGCCCTGCATCAGTGATGAAGTTTCATCTGATAATGAAAACGTCTACATCTACTATCCTCCAGAATATTTTTTTTTAAATATTTTTTTCATTTCTTTTGGAGGATAATAGCTGTATAATAACACAAACATAAATCTACACACATGAAACATAAACCGTAAAGTGCTTTGGTGCCAATAAAATGTCTACATTTTCTTGACAGTTTGTTGAAAAGATTAATAATAGTTATAGTTTAACAAAGTTTTCAGAGGGTAAAGAAATACCAGTTTAACTTCTTTTATTGTGAATGCTAGTCGGATTATCCCACTTGGCCCTGCCAAATGTGTGTGTGTGTGTGTCAAAGCTTTGGGGTCACCGGTCCTTACCTGAAGAGGATTCGTAGGATGTTGGCCACCAGGAGGACCAGGCACACATAGGTGGAGAACCCCTCCGCGTTCTGGGTCCGGCGGATGTCTCTGTACTGGGGGATGTAGGGCACCACCCCGCCGAACACCATGGCGCCAGCGGCGATCCACGCCACCAGCTGGTTACACACGTACACGATCTGGTCGAATACCTCATCGTCCATGTTTAGTTGCTCGCTCGGTTTGTTTAGGACGGCAACCGAGAACGACACCGGGACAAGAAGTTGTGAATTGAAGCCCCCCCCCCTGCAGACAGCTCTTGAGTGGGGAAGGGGGGTGGTATTACTAAGCTATTTAGCCTCTTGTGATTCCTTAAAGTGACTTTGAGAGTAAACAGAGTAATATCCGTAAATGCTTCTGCCATTCATTGTCCGTGCACGGGTGAGACGCAGACAAAAAGCAAGCTAATGCCACGCCATCACAAGCCGAGCACCGAATCGGAAATGACGAGGCGGGCTAACGTTACTGTAACAGCAGGGAACAAATGTCAAAACAGTGCAAACGTCAATATATTACTGTATTATATAAAACAACGAGGCTCGCCAAAAGCAACAGCAGGGTACTGGAGGTCGACGAGACCAACTGTCCCCTATAATCTACTCTTTACTAAACCCATTTTCTGATTCAACTGATTTGTTGACAGTTGCTACACGGTTTGTGCGGCGGCAAAACATAATTTAGCAGCAAAAATACATCAAATATATCTGAGATAGTAAAAAAAAAGCCCTTGAAAACGACTGGAATTTGGAAATATCCGTTTAATCTGCACTAGTTCATGCTCACTGCGTTACAATTCTTCTTTTTCACCAACTGTCTCCACAAAACAGAAGTAGAGCAATGCTTCCTGATACGTCAGAAGTCACGCCTTTGATCAAAGATCCTCAACTTACATAAGATGGCTCACATCCTATTGTCTTCACATTTTTTTCTGTTCTTAAGAACAGAACGACAAATGGGAAAACTCCAGTACTCCAGTGGGGCTGTAGGGAAATCCAGCTGTCCAAATCCCCCAGTAAGAGGAAAAAATAGAAACCACCAGAATCGGTTGGTGGTTCTGGTTCCTCTTCGTTCGATTATTTGACCATCACATCAAGGTGGTGCGTGGCATCATCTACAACTCTCAAATGCAGTCAAGTGCCCATTCTTTTCAGCCACAATTACATCATTTTGACTGCACGGCACGCACTCCACCATCAGGAACCAGGCTCAATGCATACAGCAGTTAAATAATGATTCCTCATAAATATTCAATACAGACATAATTTTTCCTTGCACCATTTTTAAAGACATTTCTAGGTCTCACAACGCTATCAATTTCTAACTAAAACCTTGAGGATTATAGTGAAAAAGTGAAAAAGACATTGAACAGCATGCAAGACACTCCCAGTTACTCCCAGCCACGTCAAGACTCGGCCTAGTCTGCCTAGTGGACATTAAGTGACGACGCAAAGAGGCAGGGGTGATACATCTGGCTTCGTAGATACAGTTTTTCTGCCTTGGGCTACATGGTCCTAAATGTTACCAGGTTTACTTTCATCTGATTTGTACTGAGCAAAATACATTGCAGGCCATAGAACAGGTAATTTGGGCAATACAGACCATTATAGATTGCATTACACAGTCTAAAATTCAAATAATGCAAAAGGAATGCATAGAGTGGATGGCTGACGCAAAATCCAGATTATAAAGATTTGTAAGAAGGGTTTAATACACGTTATGTAACCCTGATGGCAGACTGCTTTTCATCTGTCACTGTGAATCAGGATAATCCCTTATATAAAAACCAAAGCAGGCTGGAGCCATTTGCTCCTCCTCCTCTTCCTCATCACACAATAAATGAGACACCAGTGGGACAAGCAACTAGTTTACAAAGGGTTAACCAACATGGAAACGGTTCTGGCCCTGCAACTCCCAAATTGTGGAAGTCAATGTCAAGCTAATCAGTGTTAGCCAGAGTAGGACCAGAAGTAAGGAAGTGTTACCTTCAAAATAAAGGTTACATTTGTCACGTCATAGAAATCCATAGCAACCATAAGTAATGGTAAGTAATATCAACCGGATGTAAGTTTGAGGAAAGGGAAAAGGGAAATAATATTGTCATTCTGAAAATATACTTGATTTCTGTTTATATTTGTGGTTGTTTAGCATATGATCACAGACTTTGCTTATTTGTTTTATTACTGTCTTATTCCTTTTTTTTTAATTTTAATTTTTTACTTTTTTTTAACTTTTTTTAAAAATTTATTTATTTACTTATTTGACTTTTTTACTTACTGTGTTAAGTTGAGTTGACCCGGAAGACAAGAATTTCATTACTGGTAATGATGTTTGTAATGTTATCTAGTACTTGACAATTAACTTGAAACTTGAAACTAGGCCATAGATTACCCAGTTTTTAATTAACATTACATCACTGCCTGTTTGACTATCTGTAAATGGGACTTTTTGGAATAATCAACAATTGTATTTTCATTGAGTACTGGGTCCTTAGTGCTTAAATGTGTTCTTTATTTTGTCTTCGGTACTTTGTATTACTGGAAAAAAACAAAATCGTACGTCAACAGAGCTTTTATTTTGAATTTTAATCTATTTACGACCGGAAGCACAGTTGTTTTCATTCTGGCTTGCTTGACAGTGACCTGCCCAGCTATCTCGAAAGTTATGGAAGTCGCAACGCCTACATGGGAAGAATTGAGTTGAGATTTCTAACACTGTTGTTTGGACCTAAATTAGACTATATCAAGTCGTTAGTTGCAGTCAGGTGGCATGGTTTAGTAGTCAAACTGATTCTCACGAGCTAATACCGGACAAATCGAAAGGTTTGTTTGGCGTTGGAGGAAGAATGTCAAATACAGACTGCAAGGCAGCCGAACACATGACAGAGACAGTAAGTGTAATTTACTAACGTCACGTCAAAAACTCGTACCGATAAGTTAACTGAAAAACGTAACCACCACTTTCAATGCTTTGATTCTCTTTAGATGGAAAAAACGATGCAGCGACTTCAAGGAAGATTTCAAGCAATCTCCGAACAGCTGGAGTCAAAAAATATCCTTTTTGTAATGCGTACTACCTTGTGACATCTTGAATCCGGATCTAATCTTAAAATAATTAAATATATTGGTAACATGTAAGTAGTAGTAGTTCCAGTGCTGAGTTCTGATTGGCTGACACGCGTTCGGTGGCGTTGTAAATAACTAATTAAACACACCTGTGAATACATGGCAGTTAATTGAAATATTAATGTTGTGGTCAAAGCCAGTTTCCCCCCCTAACGTTCACACTCGATCAGATGGGAACACGCATTGACGACCTTGAGAAGAACGTGGCTGATCTTATGACCCAAGCCGCGATGGATGAGCAACCCATTTCAAAATGACTGGCCAGTCGGTGCACCTACATTTCCTCTGTCAGCTGAACTCTCTTTGTTACCAAATAAAACTCACATACCAGATGATTTTGTTCAGGAAACTGAATTTCTCCTCAACCATCCCCAAGGTTGGCATAGTGTGGTGCAAACCATGCTCTCATGGCAGCCCTTGACTTGATGGTAAACACTGTTGTTCTGTGACCCAAAATGATTGAAAATGATTGATGTAACCCATGTAGCATTTCTCTTTCAGGAAACTTGACGATGACACTCTGGAACCTGTGGTCCTCACTGAGGCATAAGAAAAAGGTTGACAGAGTCTCAGAAATCCACAGATTTATTGATATCTGATTCCTGGAAAAAATTCTGTTAAGAGTCAATTCCCTTAACAAGAATCTTTGGAATACAGTCAAACTGAAATCAACTTCTTGGGCCATAAAATTGTAAAAATCCGGATCTATGATGTGCAGGATGACTTTAATGAAAAGGCTAGGTTAAGGTAAAGGGGGGGAAGGTATAAATCAAGTCTCCTGCAACTCTGCGTGGCAAACTGGTGTGCAGCCAAAACCACC
Source organism: Gephyroberyx darwinii (assembly GCA_900660455.1). Classification (NCBI taxonomy): domain Eukaryota; kingdom Metazoa; phylum Chordata; class Actinopteri; order Trachichthyiformes; family Trachichthyidae; genus Gephyroberyx; species Gephyroberyx darwinii. Next base: position 7,492 of record CABFOQ010051067.1, read on the forward strand.
TAAGGGCGCATTACCCTGTGGGATGTGCAGCCACTGCCAAAATGTAAAAACTCAAACATTTATGTTCTGTAGTACTCCAGTGCCCTTGTTGTTGCTGTACAAAGTCGTAGCTTATTGACTGACTTGTAGTGTATAAAATTGCAATGAAAATAGGAAACTATCCGACGCCCTTAAAAGTCAGTGTGGTGGAAATAGAGCCCATGTGGCCACAGTATCCGTTGGTTTGAATACTGACATCGACATCTCTCCATTGTTATGATGCAGACTAAATCTATGCAGTACTTTTTAAATTGTATTTCTCTTTGAGTGTAGCGTTATATCATGTAATATACACCTGTATACCACATCTTGTAGCATATGGTTTTTTTGTGCGAACTACACGGTGCTCTATGTGTATTCTATCCTTGTACATATGCATATGTATATTTTTCTTTCCTTGTTTTATTTTTCTGTTTGTTTCTACTGGTGCCAGTGTGTACATATCTCATATCTCTGACTGTTCATCACTGTGCACCGCGATGACCATGCAAGTTGCAATAGCCAAAGAAATAAAAACTTTGTAATGCATTGAAAAGAGTCCTCTTGGATTTTTGATTTCCCTCAAAGAATCCCTTTGTTTTTTCCAGAGAGCACCACTTGTTCCTTTTCTAAACCGAAGCAGGGTCCTTTCCCTTTACTATTGCCATCTCAAATTGTATCATTTGATCTTCTGTGTTTAACTTTGACAAACCAAAGAGGATTGACTGGGATGTTGAGTGAAGGTACTGGTACGTGCTGACCTCTAATACTGTTTCTAACTCTGTTCCTCACATTGCAAGGTTTTGCATGTTTGTGACTCTTACTGGTTCATTGCATATAATTATTTTCTGTTTGTTCAACAATGACATGGCGAGGTGGCTCTTTTGTACTGTCCTCTTCAGCCCTTCTCCTTTAAATACTGCTGCATCCCTCGTCCCTGGTGGCTGCCTGGATATGTCATCCCTCACCTTACCCTTACATGAATTGGGAGCCAGTGTAGACAGGATAGGTCATAGAATACAATGAATATGTCCACACACACACACACACCACACCACATCACATCACTAATACTGTGTACATCCTTATGGGTGATCAAGCAAAGAGGGAGTAGATGTGGAATGGTGAACTGAATGTAGTGGCCACCAGGGGGTGCTATCGGTTCCAGACTGTTAGCTCTGTTGTGGTTGGCTATTACTTATTACTGAATGAGTATGTGAGTCAACCATCCAGGATGAAACTATAATGACCCTGTGATGACGTGGCCTGCATTGATGTGACCTGCTGCCCACCTGCTGCCGTTACTGAGTAATAAATAAAAAAGGACTGCTCTGCTTCAAACGCAATCCAGAACCTTTCTCTGCTGCATATAATAGCACACACGAGAAATAACACAACACCAAGACTAAATACAGGAGGCTTGGGAAAGGGACAAAAGGATGCTGTTAGTTTGTGTTACAGCTGCATTGTAGCAAAGTAAGAAGTGGAGTGGACAATATGTGTCAGGGTCTGAGGGACCAATCACTGTCTGCCTTTTCTTGGTTAAGGTGAGACTTGGGTGTCTTTAATATTTACATTAATTCTTGTATTTTTGTATTCCTGGCAATAAACACATCTTTAATAACCTTTAGAACGGACTCTTTTTATGATTAAATACCAGCTGCAGTTAATTTGGTTGACAAAGCAACTTGTTAACAAGTTGTTGCTATGGCAATAGCTAGCAATAGCCAAGGGCTTCCCAATGAGCTGAACGTGCGAACGCTTGCAGGTTGGAGCAACAGGAAGTCTTTCCGCTTCGTCCGACATTACCTGAATTCAGCAGCAGCAAGTTCACGTCTGTTCTCTAGGGTTTGCCAAAGGGCATCTTGGGAAATGTTGGAAATCACTAACTGAAGTAGTAGTAGTAGTAGGGAAATTGAGTATAATAAAAGAGTAACTGGGTGAGTGTCTCTGTCTTTTTCTCCCTCTGAAAGAGATGCAGAGATACAACGAATAAGAGGAGCTATCCATGGTGCTGGAATGTAACTGACCAAGCATCTCTGTCTGTTTGTCTGTCTGTCTCTGTGTCTCTGTAGTGCTGGTTAGTCTGGTTAGTTGGTTAGTAGTCAGGTTAGGTAGGCCTAGAAATGAGGAAAACTTCCAGCACAATTTGACTGTTGAACACCACACTGCTGAGGTGAAAAGTAAAGCTCCTGCAAGACGACGCAGCGACATTGACAGGCGTGCTTCGTATGCAAACAAGCTGGCTGCCAGAACATAATGATGATGATGAACGATGATGATCAGACAGGCACAGCAGAGAGGGAAGGGGCCACTACTGAGGCATACATGACCTGCATCGAACAACGTTATTAGTGCTGTGCCGTTGACGCATTTGTTGGCCTATGTATGAATTATTGCATTTTAAAAAAAAAGCAGATTTGTTATAATATGGCCATCCAAGTGCCTTGCCAAGTCATTACTTAGCTGGGACCAATGCTGCTAGGAGAGCAGAGCGACAGATTTTAATGCTGTTGCATCTGTGGAATGAGAGTCAGTCATTTCTGGTACAACACATTTATTTCTGTAGTGCAGATCTGTAAATTACAAATAGCAACAGGGGCTCAATTAGCTCTGACTACTGGCTTGTATGACCCACTGGAGCCCGAAGTGTGAAATGAAATGCCCCCTTGTGGATATTCTTTGTATTACATGCATCCGTGTTATGGTGCAACATAGTATGATAGTCATGAAGCTGGTACAACAACATGCCACAATGCCACTGCTAATGCAGTTACTACTACTACCGCTATCAATTGTATGATTGTTACAATAGCTTCAAACTGCAGAAAAAAAATAATGATAGCGATTACCCTATATACTACAATGAACCTGTTATACCTGCGTATATTTGAAAATCAAAAATAAGGGCACAAAAAGAGATTGAAGAGTCTTAATTTGTCAAAATATTTCTAAACTACCCATTAGAAATCCTCTCAAATGCTAAGCTCAGCTCCCTTCTTCTCCCAAATTTAATTTCCAATGAAGTCTCATCTGCAAAATTTTAAATCCAACTTTGAGTTGCATTTGTACATAACAACTGACTGTAAGCCGTAACTGTGTATCTTCAGGTGGTCAAATAAAACATAATTGGGTACTGACCCAAACATTGACATAGTGTTTCATTTTTGGTCTCAGAATTCACAAGGTGGAATAACTACTTGAGACTTGTTTGACCTGAACAGGTTATTGGTCAGAGACTGAGAGAGACCAGTGGGCTTTAGATGCTCCTGTTCAGATTCTATCTCTTTGGCCCACTAAGAAGTCTTGCAGTCTTGAGTATGAAATTATCCTCAAGAATAATTAATGAAAAGAAGAGATCCCTCAAGTTGAGCCAACATGAAGTGCTCTGTCAAACACACAAACAAATGAATTTGCCCTTTAAAATTATTTAAAGGGCAAATGGAATCATTATTGTCATTTTGCAAGAATTTCATTACATGCTGTAGTAAACGTTTATCAACCCAAAGGTGTATCTCTGCTTTTTGTGAGGCTGTTCCAGAGCTTTTTCAGTATGGGCTGACAACAACACCGTTCAATCATCCTTCGGTTCCCACATGCGTTATGATTAATATGATTATTATGATTAAAAAGGCAGCTAGGCACCCCCGTATCCACCCACCAACAATTACTAAACATTGTTTGTCATTTTCCTGCAAATTTGTTCCGCGTTATTAAGGAGAAAAACATAACTGGTACAGTGCGTGCATTACTGTGGAGATTTGGAGATCAAGCTTCCTGGCTTGGCTTTGATTCCCTTCCAACATAGCAAGTCCATAACAAGCTTTCCACCACTCCTTCAGTCTTAACCTTTAGAGGGGAGGCGGGCAGGAAGAGTTGCACGTCATATGCAATCCTGAAACAAATATGTCTGGAAGCATATGTCTGATGTCAAGGCTATTTAAGTGGATACTGAGATCATATTAGTAGCAGGGATGCGTGGCACTTTCCAGCAATACATCTTCTACCACATGACAGTAATTTGAAGCAAGCATTGAGAATTAAAGTTGTGGTGACATCAAAGCAATAAATAAAAGGCCTGCATGTGTAGAGGATTGTGGGAGTTGTGGGTGCCTTTTGCACACTACTGTGTATGTAATGTGTATGTATAAATACATTTAAAGTGAGCCTATACTGCATTTCAGGAAATACTTTTAGTGTTGGTACCAATGGCAGATTTTTGGTCAATGGTTTCATTTCCTTTTGATGCCATGTCTCCACACAGCTGAAGATCATGTGTAGCAACAAACATCACAATTTGTGAAGTGACAGTGGTCGTACGAACTGAAAAAAAAAGTTCTGCCACAATGTAGGGTTAATAGTATTCATTAGACCAGCAGTTTTAAGGTTGAGACTTTTCCACTTGTCACTGACCCAATGACAAAGGTCTTGATTCGGATTCCAACGCAGGACGTCGCCGTTATGCGGCATGTGCCTTTCGCCACAGTGTTGAGATCAGATTTAAGCAAAAGTTCCATTATTTGTAATGGAGGCCCTGAACCAGCGGGATTGAATTAACAGTGCAGCAAATCCTCAAGAAGGCCACAGTGTCAGTTTCAATGATGATGTTTACCAGAGTGGGAAATTAAGTCCAGCTGTCAGCCAAAAAAGCAGTAATCAATTTTCCAACGCTACCACTTTGTCAGGTAGCCACCCAGTCACTTTGGCGGTTCCTCTCTCTCGTCTAAAAAATCCATTTGGCTGTTGAAACGGTGACTGGTGAATTTTTGCGACGTGGTTAGCTGGCAAACTAAAGTCAATTTGCTGCCCTGATGATTATTCAAATGAGGGTGCCAGCGCAAAAGAGGAGTGTGTCACCGGCAGGTTAACAACTTTAATGAAGAGAACAGACTCTTACTTGATCGTCTCCCTCCGCCAGATTTGGGGCCTGACCTTTATGCCCTCCTCTCAAGAGCTCTGCTGAGGAAAATGGGAATTTCTGTTTAAGAGTC
>CABFOQ010051070.1:0-11061 GCA_900660455.1 Gephyroberyx darwinii
GGTGTTACGGCAAACACTAAACAGTCTGGGCTCGTCTAACGAGTTGAAGACTGGGCCTTGGCTAGAACAAAGAAAAGAACTCGATGTTGTAAGAGCCACCTTGTTAGCAACCAGAGTCGCAAGAAAGGAGCTACACCTTGTTAGCAACCGGAGTCGCAAGGAAGGAGTTACACCTTGTTAGCAACCGGAGTCGCAAGAAAGGAGACTGTAGGGAAGGTAGCGCTGAAATTTATATCCTCAGTGATGTCATGAGGGCACCCCGAGTCTCGTCCAATGAGAGCCCGGAGATGGGGTTCCGGTCAGTTCGCACCTAGGTGTGAACTTCAGGGCTTGTTGGAATTTTGGCGCTCCTTCCCCTTTGTTTCAGACCCCCAGCCCAGCGGGTGGGCTAGAGTTTGGGCTTTTGGTTTTCCTATTAGGCCGCAGCCACATGTTGACTTAAGTTTCTTTGTTCACCCTCATGGCCTGGCCCAACAACTGGCATCCGCCATACCCAGATTCGTCCATCAGACTGCCAGATAGTGAAGCATGTTTCATCACTCCAAAGAACACGTTTCCACTGCTCCAGAGTCCAGTTGCAGCATGCTTTACACCACTCCAGCCGACGCTTGGCATTGCGCATGGTGATGTGAGGCTTGCGTGCAGCTGCTCGGCCATGGAAACCCATTTCATGAAGCTCCCGACGCAGAGTTCTTGTGCTGATGTTGCTTCCAGAGGCAGTTTGGAACTCTGAAGTGAGTGCTGCAACAGTTGATTGGCAATTTTTACGCACTACACGCTTCAGCACTCGTTGGCCCCGCTCTGTGAGATTGTGTGGTCTACCACTTCGTGGCTGAGCTGTTGTTGCTCCTAGGCGCTTCCACTTCACAATAATAGCACTTACAGTTGACCGGGGCACATCTAGTAGGGCAGAAATTTCACAAACTGACCTGTGGCAAAGGTGGCATCCTATGACAGTGCCACGTTTAAAGTCACTGAGCTAAATTCTAAATGTTTGTCTATGGTGATTTCATGGCTATGTACTGGATTTTATACACCTGTTAGCAATGGGTGTGGCTGAAACACCTGAACTCAATAATTAGTAGGGGTGTCCACTGACTTTTGGCCATATAGTGTAACTGAAATATGCAACTGGGCAATGTGTTTAATTGTGTTTTTGACAACTTGGGAAAATCCTAAACGTGCACCGATGGAAAGGCTTGGCTTTTTCAGCCAATGCTTTGAGCAGGATGACAGTGTCCACCTCACATGCAGAGGCATTCGGGGGCATCACCAACAGTGCTGTCCACATGCTGTAGGTGGGCTTGGGTAGGAGACCCTGTAGCCCTGTGTATGTCCATGTATATTGTTGTCCCTCATACCAGTTTCTGTGGAACAATTTATAGTTGAAAGAGTAGCACCAGTGTCAACAAGAAAAGGAACAGGTACACTGTTTACGTCAGTTTTAATGTGAGTTTTGGTTCTGATTTAGCGTTAGCAATTCTCAGCAAAAGTGCTTGGTTTACAACTGTGACATCTATGAGTCTGAGTTTCTTCCATTGCCTCTTTAACATTGTCAATTGTTTGAGCATGATGACAGGCCCCCCCAATTAAGAGGGGTTTCTCTCACTACCCTACGTCCAACATAACCTTCTCCCTTACTCTAGGTTGCAAGCCATCAACATATGTAGATACTATCATAGCCTCAGGAACAGAGTCAGGGTTTGGTAAACCATCTTCTCTCACACTTTGGTTTAGTCATCGGGCATATTCTTTGGGATCCTCTTTTTTCTTTTGCTTGACTTGACAAATTGCAGACCAGTTAGCTTTCTTTGAAATCAGATCCTAGTTTGTTTAAAAACTGTCCTGATCTACACCAGGATAGCATCTGAGCGGAGCCTGTACCACTGTTTGATGCTTCTTTTTATGTTGCCTAGTGATAGGTCTCCTTGCAGCTGCCTGCTTACCCCCCTTGTTATAGCCAGTAGGTCCCGTAGCTACTGTAGCTATCTCTGTGTTCCCTTCTTCCTCTGTGTCTAGGTCATGGCACCAGGGAATTGTAGAGGAAAACAAGGTCCTCACTCTGTTTAGGGAATGTTGTTCAATCAAAGTTAGAGTTTATTCAGCATATGCATAGAGACAACACACGTACATAGGTACATAGGTACATAGGTCTATGAAGGTCTGCTCTGAAGAATATAGTAGAGACAAATATATGGTATGATGAACAGATGGGCACATAGGAGGGGCTCTCAGGGTATGGCAGTGGAAATCTACTGAAGAATAGGACTTCTGTATCTGTATTTACTGATGTATAGGGCTTTATCAATGTTCTGCCCTTGAGGCAGCTTGAAACTGGTTTGACCTGGTCGTTGAAGAAAATAAGATATAGAAATGTAAAATTGAATATAAGACAACGGGTTAGGTGCCTTGTGGTTAACATAAGTATGGAACAAGATGAATATAAAGGAAGCATATATATCCTAGAGTAGCATGTCAGTAACACATCACAAGAAGATCATATTAGTATTTACAAAGGCTAATAACTATTGGATAATAAAGAATAGGCCTCCACAATAACTTATAAAGCACTGCATGACTTAGCACCCACATACATTTTAACACCATACAACCCTCTAAGATTCCTCCGATCTTGTAACCAAGCACTATTGGCTGTTCCAGAGTCAGTTAAAAACTAAAGGGGACTGACCGCGGTCAAGGCTCCTAGACTCTGGAATAGCCTCTTTTATAGGATTGCTTTTGTAAATGTTTAGCCTAGTTTTGATCGATTACTTACTAAACTGGGTTGTGTCTTATTACTTTAATTATTATTATTACACTTTTTTTTCTTATTTTGTATTTTACTTAATTGTTTTTATTATTTTTTTCCTTTTTTAATTTATTTTTCCTCTACATGTCATTATTTATTTTATTTATTATTACCTCTTTTTACTTGAATGCCTCTTTTGTTTTACCCCTATTTAAATTACATTACATTGCATGACAGTCATTTATCAGATGCTTTTATCCAAAGCGTTCCATTCATTCATTTATTCTACCATTCAATGTATGTAGGCACGAGAACTACTAGTCACTAGAAATCCTAAGTGCATTTCCTTCCTAAATACACATCTAAGAGCATAACCAGTGCTAAGGTAAAAGTTATTTACCATTTTTTTATTTAAACAAATGAGACAAATAAGTGAAGCAAATAAACAAGACCTAAGGCAAATATAAGCTAAATAAAAGTATTATTATTATAAGTGATTTATAACAACAAGCTCAAGGAAGCTTGTCGATGTATATGTACTATGTAAACAGAGACCTTGCATGTACTACAAACTTGTGTTAGTGTACGTCACATGACATTAAAGGTGCTATGTGTAGTATTTTAAACATCAATATATTATTGTGAAATTAACCGTGATAACTTGGTATAGCCAGTCAAGCCAGTAGCCAAGTGATCAGTTGCAAACCTCAGCGAATCAATAGCTTAGCTAGGAGAGTAGATAGGCCACCTTGCGGAGTGATATGGAAAAGCTTGCAGTGGCTTCTCATTTACCAACACAGACCTCTCAGTTGCTTCCCCACAGAAGAGGGCAGATGTGGCACATTGGTGTTCATGTGCCACCACGTCATGTGCCATTAGTCGCTAAAGTTGTTGCCGGACATAGGCTCCACCAGCCTCTCAGTAGTCTTATTTTTGGCATGTCCCCAGTGTCAAAGCATCCAATCCCATCTGAGAAAACCTCAAAGAATGGGTGACATACTCCTGGGTTGTTCTCACCCTGCGTGTGTGTACGTGTGTGTGTGTGTGTGTGTGTGTGTGTGTGTGTGTGTGTGTGTGTGTGTGTGCAGGCCAAAGCTGCAAGCCCAGAGGAAGTTTGCCCAGTCTCTTCCCAGCTCTCCAGGTCCATCACTCTTGATGGCATCATCACAACATAACCACACCCACCCCTTGGCCACGTCTAGCTGTCTCACCAGACGTCGACCCAAGACTAAAGACTTCCTGTCTTTTCTCTGTTTAAGAGGTAAACCACACACAGATATACAGACAAAATTACCACCAAATGCCGGAAACATTTGTCTTTGGTGGATAAGTCAATAAGGGTCAGCCGCCTCACTGGCTGGTAACTCAGAATAACAGTTGAATGCCTTGATTATAAATAGTCATTGGTCTTTGCCTGTTGACAAACTTGATGCTGCTGACTCTCTGACTGTGAGCCATTCAAATCAAAAGCTAAACAATGGCTCTGTATCAAACATGCTCGTGATTGGCTGCCTAATACACCGGCTCTCCACAAAGCAGTTTCAGTGCAATGAAAATTGCATTTCTCAATCTCATGGTATTGTTTAACAAAGGGCCTCTTAATGTAAAGTTGCCAAAATCACCATGCTTTGATTATGGATTGGCAATTGGTGTTGAAGTTCCAACACTGGATATTATTATTATTTTAAAAAAAAAATAATAATAATAGGTATGCAGTGGCTGGGACAATAAGAAGGAAGGTTTAGGCTCACTTGGGTTCACTCGCTTGTCCTACAAGCTGTGAACCAATTCTAAAAGTTGAGATTTTATTGCTTGGTGAATCATTTATATGCCAAATTTACCAGGACACTCTGATATAGCCATGATCTATCAGGTTTGTACCTTTGTTGACAAGCAAAGCATGTGTGTCGTTTTTATAATTCAGCTTAGCAGTGTATGTTGACAGCGCAAAGCTTGTACAGTACATAGGTTGGTGTAAAATGGCAATAATGCTGCAGTTTCCCACATCTCTCCTTATATTGAACGTTCATATTATTATTAAGGATTATCTTGGCATCTTTGCCTTAATTGCCTTACCCTTGGCTTATGCTTTCTCATTTAATTTCACATGTGGCAATTTAATTTACTTCAGCACCAAACATGATGGCCAACGCAAAGTGGGTGGTGCTAAGCAGCCACACTCCCACTCCCTCAACCTACTGAGAATTGGCTGAGCATAGAGCAAGGGGCACTAAAGCAGTTCTGACAAATTAGATGACCCATCAAAAATGGAATAAATGACGCCCCTCACATTACAAATTCATGGCAAGCTGGCCCTGACTGAATTAAAGCATTGCACTAGCTTGGTAACTTGGTAACAAAGACAAAAAAGATGCACTGTATGTGTGAGTGTGAGTAAGTACATTTGAAGTCTCTCTTCATTGAATCGCTATTATTCACACAGCACCTGATGCTATGCACAACATAGCATTTGAACACTGCATACAGATACACGCAGGCAAATACAAACAATACAAGCAAATACACTCATACAGTGATTTACAAATATTCACACATTTAGATATGCACACACACACCATCATCAACATCTTCATGAATCCAAAGGCCTTTCCTCTTTCTTGTCAGGTTCAGTAGCATTGCCTAGCAACATGGCCTTCTTAGGGAGTGGACGAGAGGAGGAGCCAGCTGTCACTCAGCGTTTTACTTCCTGTCTTTCGACCAGTCATAGGAGAGCAGCTGAGGGGAAGGCTAAGAAAACAGCCAATAGAACAACAGGTATCTATCTATCTACAGTGGTCAAACCCCTTGACGTTTTGCACATTTTTTTGTGCTATTAAGTTATTTCAAAACACATTTATTTGGGATTTTTTGTCTATGCAAAGCGCTCCATTCTATCAAAGTTTTTTTTTTATTTTTTTTATTTGATTTGATTCATGTGTACCTACCTTGTTGGAATGAGCCTCGTCCAATACATTTCATTGTTCAGTATGACTGTAAGTGATGCTGCACATTTGATAAATAAAGGACTTGAACTTGAACTTGAACTTGAAGTGAAAACAAAATTCCCATCCTGAGTCCCTTCACTAGATCTTAATGGGACTTAATGGGATCATAGGGTGTAGGGTGGACTCTCCATCAGAATACTTAAACACAGTAAGGTCTGTAGTAAAAATGGACTGGAAAAACCCACTGAAACTGCACTTTCAACCATAATGATTGGAAATGGATGATTTATATTTTATTTTAAACTTTAAGAGCTGGACTCTAATGTCATTCATAAATTAACCATATATCCCATACTGTGTTTAAGTATTCTGAAGATTCCATTAAGGCTTATTAAGATCTAGTGAAGGGACTTGATCACAACTATCTATCCATCCATCCATCCATCCATCCATCCATCCATCCATCCAGTGCAGCGAGGCTCCAGGTCTCTGAGAGGGAGAAAAGCAACTGGTCTGTCCAGGCCAAGAGGCTCTGACTCTGAGTTGGCCAGCTTCTCCGTGCACCCCACCCCCAGGGAACAGAGGAGGAGGGAAAGAGAGAGGAGAGAGGAGGAGGAGAGGAGAGAGAGAGTTGAGAGGAAGGGGGAATCCATGCGTCTCTTGCGGCCTCGCCTGCTCTCCCTACAGGTGAGGAGGACTTCTGACCCTATAACACCTGTCTGAAAGGTGTTAGGTTTAGATATAACACCAGACATGAAAATCAGCGGTGGTCTTCTTTGTTTATGGTAATTATATTCATGTCTCAAAATATATGTGCTAATGATTTATTGATGTTAACATGCTACACATACCACCCTTAAAACATACTTATACTCTGGTCAACTTTTTTGAATCCCCAGCCATAGATTAGCAGACAACAGTTGTGAGCCATGTGCTTGTATAACCCCTTGTTTCTTAAGCTAATTATTCTCAGTTCTTTAGCACCAGCTGTCATGAGACTTTTTTGTGTTCCAGGTTGCCATGGTAACTGGACTCTCTGAACGTCCAACTTTCTGTACTAGACCAATCCCACCCTTAAAGTCTAGACCAGGAATTGGCAGCAAACGATCATCCAAGCCCTGCACAAAGCATAGCAACAGGCGTCCGCCTAGAAACCACCATCCCCAAAACAACTACCATGGTCCCCATAGTAACCACCGCCTAGCTCGCAACTGCCAAACAGTCTCTAATCACCACAGAAACCCCAGGACCTTCAGTTGTCTCCAGACCTCAGGGAGAAACCCAAGCAAGACCCCAGCTCAAACCATGTTGTCTAATGACTCAATCATTCGGCAGCTGAATGGGCATCCTGGGGTCCTGAGATTGTCCAGGAGGAGGAGAGGGCTCCCACCAGACACTAGCCCCACCCCTCTGAATCCTGCCCCTTTGGACAACACCACACCCATAAACTGGAAAATGCTGCAATGTCATGATGATGAGGACCCACTGGAGAGAGACCATCATGTTGGTGAGGTCCCACAGAAGAAGGTTGGCCATGATGAAAGTGTTACAGAGGAAAACATCAGCCATATTTGTGAAATCAGTGAGGAAACGGTTGGCCATGATAGAGAAGTCAGACAGGCGAGAAGTGGTTACGTCGGAGAGGCAGGACATGAGATGTGCAGAGATATTGGCGTGGTTATACAGGAGAAGTTGAAGCATGTTGGAGAGTTCAGTCAGGAGAGCGTCACTCAGTATGGTGAACTCTCTCCTGATGTCACAAATGACAAAATTGGCCATGTTGGTGAGGTCATATCCAGACCTGTGAGGGAAAAAAGACTCCAGGGAACTCAGCCAGCTCCACCCACAATCCCCAGGACTGTTACCAGGGCTGCGATCGCTAGGACTACTGTTACAAGATCTGCTGTTGCCATGACTACTGTTACTACAGTTGCTATCAACTCAATGACATCTACATGTAAAGACTCTAATCTACCAGCCAGCTATTCTGCCAAGCACACTACCAAGGGTACTAACAAGGGCACTACTGAGGACACTACCAAGCATACTACACCAGCCAGCAGCTATTCTATTAATACTTCCAAGGGCATTGCAAAGGAATCTTCCAATGATACTACTGAGGACACTACTAAAGAGGGTGCACGAGTCAGCAGTTATTCTAACAACACTTCCAAGGTTCCCGCAAAAGGCCTTACCCAGACCAAGCCTACTACCTCACCCACTAAGACCAGGAGCAGCAGTAGAAAACTTCTGAGGCGCTAGCAGATACTTTCACTATCTGGAATAACGCTGTTAGATATCTGTGGTTTCTTTTCCTAGACACAACATTGGTTCTATCAAAGTTAAAACCAGTTAGTTTTCAATACCTGTCCTTAGAGAAAGTTGTGGCACATACATGGGGGTTACATGCCATTGCTCAGGGGCACTTTGGCAGGTCATGAGCACTGCTCAGCCTTCAGCTACAAGACAGCCTTACAAATCAACCTGCTTACCTGTTGCCATTTTATTTACACAGGAAAAGAAAATGAGACGTTCTAAGATCTGATCTGCTCATTGACTGTTTAGATGGAAAAATTAAAATCTAAATTCATTTCTCCTTTTATATAGCCATGAGAAGATTCATGTCTGTATAAATCCAGCACTGGATATAATGGACATTATTTGATAGGCAATAAGCTTTAAGATTAAAGTACTATTAACCTGCCCTCTGGGCTGAGCCCAGGGTGGTTATGGAACAAGATGTTGTCAAATGTGAACAAGTCATATGTATGGCCTATAATGTTTTTCCCCAGGTCCCTCCAAACCTTTTCCATGGTCACTGGTCTGTCTGTTACTATGTTTACTAGTACTAACCATGGAACCACAAATAACTAACTTTAGCTCAAGGGGATACCTTGAAATTCTTGAATTGAATGCAACATTTTTCATATTGTAGGGTAAAAGTTTGTGTAGTGGCAAGAGGGACATTGAAATGTGAATGATTTAAATGCTGGTTGATAGTAATGTATCTTACAATGATGAAAAGCAAACATTGACCTGCTGACCACCATCTTGGATGTGGGCTTTTCCAACGACTTCAAACAGTTAAACATGTGAACACTTCCAAGTTGCAGTAACGAGATGAGATTTGGTTTTGCCGCTTTTCCCACATCATGTGAACGCAGCATACATATTATCTCTATGGCTGAAGCACAGACTACAAGTGAATGTGAAAGTCTTCCTGTGCTGAAATGGGGTGGGTGGTGGTTTGCCATTGATGAAGTCTGGGGCATGGCATTCTCTGCTAGCACAAATCATTAAATATATGCCCCATTTTTACTATAGATTTTAAGGTGAAATGTGAATGAAAAGAGCAACTTAACTCTACAGATGAAGTCTTTTGAAGTTTTCAGGTGAGTGATGTAAACGTATGTTTGAACTGCCTCCCCGCTGCCACCTGCTGCTACTAATCCCCTGTATGTAGTTGTAGCAAAAGGGAAATGCTTAATCAAATGTGCTTGGAAAATTATATTTATGATAAAGCATAATCATCGATTTTAGGGCACTGCTTTATTTTGCGGCTTGGTGATACAGAACCAATGTAAGAGAGCACTTCGGCTCTGCTAAAGTGGCCGATTTGTGAGCAAGGCTTGTTTGAAAATAGCACATTCAATTCATTAATCTGAGGGAAGTGAATTCCTTTAACTATCAGAGGTAAGGCATTCCATAAATGCAAGACACTCACAAGTTTTATTGTTAAACATACATATCTACAACTATGACGCACAAATAAAGAATCAAAGAAAATAAGAAATGAAAGTGAGAGGCATAAATAAGCTTACAAGATTTTGATATTTGTAATGAATATGCTAATAGTTGATTTACCATTGATCAGTAAATGGATATTGTTTTTGGTTGTGATGAGGCATCTTGGAGGCCATGAGGTTTCAGTTCATTATTGTCTGTGAAGGTTCTCTCTATGGGAGAGGAGTTGTCAAAAGGTCTCCATCTTGCTTGCATTCTCTTTGACTTGACTTGACAGACTCCGACTGAATCTGCTCTTGGTGGCTTGGTAGACTCTTGAAAGGCTGGTAGCCTTTTGCTTGACTAGTGGCCTGCCTGGAACTCAATCCTATGGGGCAGAGTGCCTTTTCTATTGTTCTGTAAATATAGGTGGAAGCTGTGCAAATCAGCTTTCATACTTCTTAGATTTCCTTGGTTAAAATCAGATTCTATTGCAAACATAAGACCTTCTATTACTTAAAGGTGCACAGGAAGGAAAGCATTTCTCATAAAATGATCTATCATATGAGACCCAACATGGCATATTGCATTGGAAGAAATAATGTTTCTGTATCCATAATTATTTCAGTAGCAGTGACTATATTGATGCAATGCACATTTATTACATATACACATTTTTGTGAATTAAACTATTTAACGCAAGTCCTCTGAATCAAGGTATTAGTTGCCACAGGGTATTTAAGGCTCTGTCTGCACTAAGCCAATTAAATTTGAAAACGGCGCTTTCGTGTCTAGTGTCTAACGTTTTCAATTACAGGACCCCCCATTAAAGAGGGAGGTGGACCTCTTAGTGTCCCTACATGTAACTAACTAATACTACTTAAGAATTTTGAGATTGCAACATCTGTCTCATCTACACTGTAGTTACACAAAGACTATAATCACACAATTTAAATCTATAATTCAACAGCAATATCTGCAGTCAAGCATGGTGTGTTGTGTAACTGTTTCGTTTTTCTGACTTTCTACTGGTTTTGAGCATATTTGAAACCAAGTTGCTTCCCTACATCTGGTAAAACTCAACTGGTCTGTTGAGGGTCATAATGAGGGGGAAACAATTTACCTGCCTATCAGCCCTATTTCAAAACTTTCACCCACTGGTCATCAGCATTTGAAGAACTGGTAGAACTTATTAAAAGTTAGAAGTTCACATTTCATTTCCTTTACACTCTGTCAACTTTTTTCTTTTATTCTCTTCAAAACTAAAATAATTGAATTATTTTTTGGCATAAGGACATTACAGTTCGCCTATTAAGAAATGATTGAAACTGAATAATATCATGAGCAAATGAACTGTAGCTTCTGAATTGAGCGGGAAGTCATTTGATCTCAGCCCTGTAAAACCCCAGAAAATCTGGCTGGTATCAGACACATATTCTTGTGTTGCTTTTCAGAATCAGAATCAAATTTATTGGTCAAGTACATTCGCACATACAAGGAATTTGACTCAGTGACGTTGGTGCATTAAAAAAACAGACAGGCACAGCAATCAGATAAAGAAACTCAAACAATCAAACAATATATACATATATACAATGAAATAAATAAATAATAAATAAAATAAAATAAATAATATATAAAATT
>CABFOQ010051086.1:0-11268 GCA_900660455.1 Gephyroberyx darwinii
GATTTTTACGGAGGCAGCTGACGTTGAGGGAGGAATTTGCAGCTTTACTCCCGACTACAATTCACGTTCATCAATAAATCATCGATTTTATGGGACAGTCGCATCAATGACATGTTTGGGATCTGTGCTCCGGCACGATTAGCGGTCACACTGTGCCGACTGTCCCGAGCACACCGATTTCCTCCGCTCCGTTTCAGTAGGCTACTATAGATGCCCTAGCATATACCTATGAAAATATTTTTCCATAGATACATAAAGCTTAAACAGAGGGGGCAAAAATACAATTGAGGGGGCTAAATGTATTTTACTCTATCATATGTAGCTCCTTATGCTCAATGTTGTATAACTTTTAAACTAATTTTTTTTAATAATTTTGTTCATCATCAGTTTGTCTACCATTTTATTTTGTCTTCTAAAGCACTTTGTAACTTTGTTTTGTTCTAAATAACTAAAGTGTATTATTAATATTAAGGTGTGCTGGATTATTAGGGCTTGTGCGGTTTTCCACAATGTGGCATAGATGCCTCTACTGAGCCCCCAAACAGTCCACCTTTACGGTGCTCAACCTCAGCATCAGCATGGGAAAACGCATGTTCACGTGTGACGCAGTTATCTTTTCCGAGCTGCAGTTTATAAACACAGTTGCCCGTTGGCGTTTATCAAACGTAATAAATAGTATTGCCGCTCTCACTTTTGTCAGGCACAAAGTCACAGAACAGCCCTGGAAGTAGCTGGCAAGCAACCAAGACACAGACAGACCAAGAGATGCACTGCCCAGCTAGGTTAGCAAGACAGACTGACTAGAGAGAGATGCACTGCAAGCTAGCACATCAACTTAACGTTACTGGAGAGGAGAGAACACAAGTTTACCTGAGTTTACCTGATTGCTGTTCCCACAATTCACTCTCATGGTGTTTTTTTTCTTTTTCTTTTCGTGACCAGAAGGATAGTTCCGTTTCATCCTCTTATCGAAGTTGTAAACATTGACACCAGCTTTGGCACGAGGAGGAGGCGGGGCCCTTGCGTAATTTACAAGGCCCTACGCAACTTGCGTAGTGAGTGCATAGGGCCGCCCAGCTCTGCATTGACCTCTGAAATAGGGGGCTGATACTGCAAAGTATCTCCAAGCTCTCCATATCATCTGTGGCTGACTATGAAGTTTTTAAAATATTTTCCCAACTTAAGTCTTGGCAGAGATATTATTAGAGACTATTATTCTCCTGAAACAGCTTTCTACTTTGTGTTTATTGCATTCTGGCCACACCTGTATAGGTTGTTATTTGAACTGTAGTATCATGAAACATTTATTTCAATGATTTTATGATTTGGGTTGTGTAGGCCGATAGGTTGTTGATTTGCAGTTTTAACTCTAGTTAGCAAACACTAGCTTGAATGTCAGATTGGGACATTGCATTCATCAGACAGTATACAAAGAACTTCGTTACCTACCGAGGGAGACCAATGAGTCAATGAGGTGAGGTCAGAGTAACATCAGTCATGGCGTAGCCTTTACCGGAAATAGTCTATGTTCTGTAACAGCTTTAGAACACAGAAAATAAAAGAGAAACTATATTTTCTGCTGCATCGCAAAATGCAACCAAATGGTCACACTTGGGAGCCCTGCAGATGATTGGCAGTGTGATAGCAAGTCAAGTAAAGAACATTAAAGTGGTGAACACACGGTCATCATAGTAGTCAACACTGCTACAGCCAGTGTGTTACTGAACTCAGGGCTCCACATTCCTTCACAGGTTGGTACCACTACTTGTAGGGATTACAGAGAAACAAGGTGCTTTCCGTCACTTATCAGATACCCTGCGAGTCAGAGCGGTGTGCGTATGAGTGTGTATGAGGAAGAGAGGGAGGAGCAGGGAACCAAATAAGACACACTGCTGTACTGGGAGGGGCCTGCTCGAGTAAACGGCAGGTCATGAGTGTGATAAAGTAACAATGAAACATATGCCGATCTTTCTCCCATACAAAAGGTCCTGTTATTATGCTTGGGCTTGTGTTGCCCTGGGCTTTGCAAACAGGGCCCAGTGTGGAGATGGGCTGACAAAAACAGTGCATTCCACGGCTCATTTGATTATTCCCACTTCCTGCTAGCAAAGGCGCTCCCAACAAAAAGGAATCAACAAGAAAAACACAGGCGTCAACAAATCAGCCCAGCCCAAGCCTAAGTGCTGACTGACTGAGCTTCCCCACTGGAAAACAAACCAGCGCTTTGTGTGCGTCCCGATGCAACTCTGCCACCAGGAATGGCCCAGACAGAAATAGGTCATTCTAAAACTTGCTACTTGGATTGGGCCACTACATAGAACCAGAGCTGCTTTGTTCTGGTAGCTGCTGTATGGATGAACTGATTACAAAGTGATTCAATTCCACTTTCCATTACTGCCTTTGAGTAAGCATTCAAATAGGAAATGAAATGTGAAGTGGTAGAAAGAAGAATCTTGCTGTGTAAATACCAAGTTGGATGGAGATAAGACAGCAGATAAGATGAAGGACAGAGACCAATGCTGGTCTGCTGAAATCTAGAGCCACTAGTGCAGCAGAGTACACAGGCCTGAGGATGGTGCGGGTGTTAGGTTTCAGAGTGAGAGACAGAGGCCTTCAATGACTGTGTGTGGCCAGGAGATAAAGGGCAGCATTTGTTTGTGGTTGGTTTTAGTGCCATCCCAGTCGACCTATTCCCCCACAGGGGCATCAGCGCCCTGACAGATTGGCCTCAAAGGGCCATTTATGTGACCACGAGTGTAGTTCCTGAGCTCCAGTAAGATCAAAGGGTCCAGAACCAGCATCCTACCCCAATGAAATGTCATAGCTGAATTTAACCACTTCCAACCTCACATCATCACTGGTAGCAGTCTCTTCTTTAGAATCTGTGGCTTAAACATAACCTCTCAACATGTGCAAGTGCCTCAGAAAGACCGTTCGCTCAAGCAGGACAAACAGTAGCAAACAGTGTTTGGAGTCTAACAAATACATAAAGTGTATTTGTGGAAATTACATATAGTTCTTTGGTGAAGACAAGAAGACTGTGACAACTGTGTGAAAATTTGCAGCTAAGGTGTGAAGATTCATAATTGAAGTTAGTTTTTTACAATATCATAATCATCATTAATCATTTTATTCATTAGAAACTACTCCATAAAGAACAGACATTGATTTGTAAAAAAATTAGTTTCTCAAATGCTGTAAACAGACGTTTTAATAACCGTTATAGACGAGTTAAGTGTCTCATCCATAACTGAGTGAGCTGAATTTGTAAACTTTAGTATCCACCAACCACTGTGGCCAGTTGATAAAAAAAAATAACATACTGCCCCCCATTTTAGCGAACATGTTTTTAACAGGCATATAAGTGTTCGACTCCCTGCCACCTGATACAGACAGACCTGTGAGGTTCTACATTCTGGCTAGAGAGAAAGGATGAATGGGAGACATAAATACAGTTGGACAGAGACAATGGCGTCACATTGCACATCTTGTCTATGTGTACTTAATACTGAGAGCCAATAGAGCTCCCGTCCTCTTGCAGCGCCCCAGCAGTACATGCAACACAGCCTCAGACTCTACCCCATCGCAAACAGCTGGCACCACCGCAGCCATCAATTATTCACCGGAGCCTAGCCTTCTTGTTTACCTTTAAGGCTGGCGACTGAGGCCAGAGTGCATGGGAGAGTGGTAAGACACAACAGCATGGGCGTACAGACTATTGTTAGGCTTGGCAATGCCCTTATAGAGATAGCCTGCTGCTGTTGATGGCACCGCCGCCGCCATTTCCCAGGCAGAACTCGTGACCTTCTCGAAGTTAAAGGGAAGGAGGGAGAGGGTGTAGGTGTGTTTGTATCTGTGCATGTGCTTGTGTCAAAGAGGGTGAACCAGAAGATCCATCTGCAGCCTGCTGGTGTCTCCCTAGGGCCTGGCTGTTAGCTCTGTGACCATTTCTCTTATGGCTTCTTTCCCACCCACACTCTGTCAGGCCAGCCTCCCGTGTTCATGGATGGATGGCCCGTGCACCAGAGTCCCACAGGACTTGGGATCAGTGGAGCTCAGCAATGCTCCCTGTTCAGAGACCCAGGATCACTTCCTCCAGTGGGGGTGCCAAAGCCTCCAGTGGGGGTGCCCATCCCCTTCTTGTTAATCCATCTCCGGAATAAAATCCCCCCTCCTTCTCCCCTCCTCCCCACCAGAGGGGGGTGGGGCAGGATGTGAGACCAGCTGGTCATCAGCTCAGACAAAGAAACCTGCTGAATTTGCTCTTGCATCAAAAAAGGACCTCAAATCTTTCACACTACTTTTTCTTCACAGCCTCATCTGCTCCTCATCTGAGATCCCTCTCACTTTCCAGCCGCTGTGATTCAGCATGTTATATGTGCAGTTCAGGGTGTGGGGAGGGTCAGTTAAACAGACAGACTGAGGAAGTGCTATAATCTGGCCTGAGACATGAAAAAACAAATACAACATTCTTTCCAATGTGATATTTCATTATAGTTTCAGTTAGACATTATAAATGACTGTGCCACTGGTTCTTACCTGCTTTTAACAAAGCAGAAAAGAGGAAGAGAGACAGAGCCAGAGGAACAAATGTGGTTTAACCGCAGAGAGGCCAGTGGCGGGTGTAATTCATCACTGGCCCCAGCCTAGTTCAGCCAGTCACTGGGGACGAGAGACCAACGCTCTCCTGTAAAGTTAACTGGAAATACAGGGTGGGAGGGGGAAACCAACCACTTTGTAAGGACACGGTCTAAACTCGGAATGTCCTAGATTATTAAACAGAACTTCACTCAGCAAACACTGAACTTTTGGCTGTACGGCCCCAGCCAGGCAGACGTTCATGAAATATTAACAAGAATTCTCACACCTCGATTAGGGAAGATAGGCCAGAGGGTGGAGCACCAGTCATTCAGGATCACACTGAGCCATTTCCCAATCTTCCCTCCAATAATGTTGGCTTGTGAAACAAAAGCACACAAAATAACCAAACAAAAGGGAAACAATGGTAGAACAATAATAGGGCATTCAGCAAGAGTTGAGTGATCGGGGGCATAAATTGAGTTTCATTTGACCCAAGTCTGGATATACACAAGAGACTCAAGAGAAAAGCACTCAGATTTTTATCAGTGCATTTGTGTGCTCTAAAAGAGACCCAAATAGCGGAAAAGTAGATCCCCGAGGAAGCGTTCACTGAGACGCACTGGCCTGTATGAGAGAGGGTCAAAAGTGGGGGGCTGAGGACCATTTTCACGGCCGGGTGAAAACCTAATCTCCCCCTGGGCCACAGACCCGCTAACGTACACACAGAGGGGACTGGTGACAGCTGAGGATTAAACAGATCGCACACTCAGACTTCCTATTTATTCCACACTCATACTTCCTATTTAATTAAACTATAAATTGCCCAAACATATCATTTTCCAATTATAAACAAAACCTGATTTCTAGTTATCAGGCTGTTCAACCAAGGATATGAACATTGAGCTGGTAACCTCACGGCATCACAAAGAACGATCAGTCACATTTGTTGATAGCAGTGATAGATATCCCCACAGCCCAGTTACTGGATGCTGAGGTCCTTGGATTTCAGCCTGTGGCGAGCATTGAGGCAGTAAACCAGTAGTGTAGGATGCCAAGTGTACCTGGAAGGTCCTATTAGGTGATAAATCTGGGAGCAACATGCGCAAAACCTGTTTGGCATAGTAGACAATGGTTCATACATCCAATGGAGACACACCCACCAGGGATTTGTTCTCTGTTCGATCTGTATTGAACAATGGAAAAGCTAAGAGAAGAATGAGTAGGCTTTGTACCAGGAGTCGCTTTGACAAGTGTCTACTATATATATATATATTTATATAGCTACAGGTGACCTGCCTCCTCCAAAAAGGGACTGTGTCTGTGCTTTACAGCAGGTGTGACTGACCAGTATGGATCCTAAAACTTTGTGCCATGTATTTTCAGTCTTAATGTAAGCCAAGTCAGGGTCAGTGCTGAGCACACAGAGGAAAGATAAAGAGCCATGACATTGGATATGAGTGGGGGCTGTCAGACGGGGTGAATGGACTACTTTGTAACCTGTCATGGGACTTTAGGTCGGCTAAAAAGATAATTCCCTCTTCCTCAACCCGATCTCTGAGGCAAGGCGAAGTTAGTCTGAACAGCACTAAGCAATTTAAATCACTGTGCTGCAGCCTTCCTAGCTAAAAACACTTAACACTCTTTTTAACTAGAATGAGAGGGCATATGAAGGATGAGGCATGCTGTTTTTAACCAGAACATCACGAGCAATCCCTCAATCATTCACAGAAAGAGTTGGGCAAAGATAAAAGACTCATTTGTGAGGAAACAGCGGTCCACCAACTTACATGAACAATAAAACGGGAATGTAGTGAATGCTTTCTCCATTCCTGCTCCAGTGTTTTAAAACTCACAAGAAACGCATTCAGTAGTATTTGAGATTAGGAGTTGTATAATGATAAAATACAGCAGTGGTGTGGTGTTGAGAGCTCAGGATTCCTGACCAGATTCTCTAAACTCATTCATACAGATAAGTCACACCTTTTGAATAAAAGACTAGTCCTCCACAGACTTTCATTTTATATTTACACAAACCTAAGAATGTCCTGAAAGTGGCAAATACAGACATCATTACTACAGCAAGCATAATCTAAGCTTGCCAGGTGGGGAATGAGGTGGGGCTAGGTCACAGCAAACTTAAGAAACTGTCAAGACATCTAAATCTCCATCTGTTCACAATGTTAAACCCCTACCAAGAAAATCTAGCCCCCGCCCTCCCCCAACACAGCACTACACTGACTTCACTACACATCATGATAACCTTTTTATTCATTATTTACTAGGCATTAATTTATCCAGCTGAGTCCCATTAAGATCACGAGAAAGAAAAACAAGAAAAGCACATTCTATAATAAGTAATAGATAACATCAGAAAAAGTGGGAGGAAGAGAGGGAAAGAGGGCTAATGAGAGATGGGAGACGAGGAGACAGAGAGAGAAGAAACAGTAACACATTCAATCAATTTAACCAAACTCCTTTAGAGTCATTCGCCATAGTCCTAAGTCCTAGTCCTGTTCCTTTTTTATTTTATTGGCTTCATAATGCTATTAAATTGAATAACATACAGTGAAACATACAGTGAAACGACCCTTGCTTGACTTGTCAGTATGCCTGTGACTGTGACCTCAGGCCACCCTGCAGCCCACCCTTTAAAAGGAATTGCACTTTGTGAAGGTGATGGCTCTAAGCCGATTATTCACTAGGGCATATGCTGTATGCTGTGGTCGTGCAACAATACCCATGCCATGATTTGTCCATCCAACTCATCACAATAGGCTGGATCATCAGAGCCACACAAGCCGAATTGCCATTTGTGAAATTCAATCTAAAAATTGCCCAACACTGACAAGAAAGTCCAGACCTAAGTGACTGGCAAACATACGGGTCAAATTGTGAATTGTGAAGGAAGGCGCACACAAATGTAGAAAGACATTCAGACCCTCACACATTTGTGGGTTCATTATGGTATTGCTTTTCATCATATTCACTGGCCCCGTTCTCGACCCTGTATGGGTCTGACCTCTCACAGCACTCC
Organism: Gephyroberyx darwinii; assembly: GCA_900660455.1. Classification (NCBI taxonomy): domain Eukaryota; kingdom Metazoa; phylum Chordata; class Actinopteri; order Trachichthyiformes; family Trachichthyidae; genus Gephyroberyx; species Gephyroberyx darwinii. Next base: position 7,616 of record CABFOQ010051086.1, read on the forward strand.
CTCTCTAAAGCCCTCTTCGTACTGAGGTCCATAGAGGGCCCATATGCTTTGTGTCTGCACGCAACACAAGCGCTCAAGACGGTCTGTCAACACACATTTATGTCTCTCTGTTAAAGCCACCACCACATAGAGGGACTGTGCCGGTTCGTAGTCTGCACCAGAGTATGAGTGTGTGTATCCTTCACTCAGCCTTTCAGGGGCCCCGCGCCATGTACAGTGTGGATATCTGACTAGGATGAACTAGGTGGAGGTAATGCAATGTCTGTCTGCAGGCAGGCATTATTGAGCGAGGTAGACCCCAGTTTTTGTACCAGGAACCCCCCTAACTATGTTGAAGACAGTTTAAATATTCAACAATTGTAAATCTGTGTGTTTTGTTGAGTGGTTCTGCTCCAACAACCCCCTCCTCACCATCTCTCAATCCATCTGTGCCAAAACAGTGAAAGCCTGGAGCCAAGTCTATGTCCCCCAGGCTGTGATGTACAAGGCCATCTTTTATCAAGTCAACACAAGGAGGGCTGGTCTAATACAAGTGTTCTTTTGCATAACATACAAAAACTACAAGTCAAAGTAAATTAGGATTGTTCTACAACATAAAGCAATTCCTGTTGACTTTCCTGGGGTATCATGAAAATGATGTGGGAAACAAAAAAAATGATTACTGGAATACTGGACACCCACGTCAAAAACAAACATTGTTTATGATACTCAGAACGTAACATGAGCACGCTGTGCCAAAACTCCAACCTCTTTTGACCTTGACTTGTTAACACTCTTCATTAGTGACTCCATTACTTGTCCCTTTCATCACTAGGCTAAGCCATGAACTCTAACTCTCAATGTCTTTTTCTGAACAGTGGATTCATACGAACTCCCAGCTCCATCACAATCGCTGCCAGTGCCTTGTTCCAACACAGAACAATGGCCAGAACTGCATAATGAGGGGAAAGTCAAGGGAGTGTTTTGCTCCACTGCTCTGGGGAGCTGGAGGAAAATGGACAAATGACAATCGTGTTGCCCTAAAAATAAACAGGATTGGCACGCAAATACAGCTTTTGTCATATTCCAAATAGTAAGAGTGGCTGGGGGCAGTGTGACAACTCATACCAAGCATGCCTTCCCTCTCTGTGTCCAACCCCGCTGGCCAAGTCTGCCATTACTACAGGCAACATGGTGCATGCCAGTTCTTTTGGTCTGGTTGAGTCTGCCTGAATATGCAGCACGCCCACTCTGCCGCAGGAGAATCCTTTGCATGCCTCTCAACTAAGAAAACATCAATCACACTACACCACTTTTCTCAACTCTTTCTTTTCCTTCATTCTAATCAACTAAAAGCACCAATGCTCTTGGAAATATTTTTCAATCTTTATGTCAACAGCATTCAATATCAACAGCTTGCATAGTGAAAGTAGTTGCAACACAGAAGTTTTTTTTATCAAGGAAGGAACTGGGATGATGACATATTGCTTGCCATTTTGCTGCATCAGCTGTCAGTGATCTCTGCTTTTCAAAGTGGAGGGAAAAGACAGGCCTTGTGCGAGTGTGCACGGCTGCATTTGAAATGTTGACAGACAATAAATCACTTATATCCAACAAGTGAATAAATAAACCTAGCCTACCATCCACTGATCACCCCCATATTGTCACTTACTCTCACCACACTCACAGGAATGAGAAGCATTCGTGACATGAAGTGGTCTTTCAACCCTGCATACCTTGGGTAATTCTTTGAGTTGGTTGGCATCGAGGAGAAGCTCTTCCAGGCTGCGACTGTAGCGGAATATCTCATCAGGGACGGTCTGTAAACTGCAATGCCGCTTGTCCACCGACTCGACGTGGCGGTTACAGCGCCACAAAGGGATACACTTCAGCATGTCCGGCCGCCGTGGGGGATTTGGTTGCCGGTGCTACTCAAATCTCCGCATCGGAGGGTGAAGCAGGGAAAGGACGAGGGAAATCACTGCTGAACGAGGACGAAAACACTCAATATTGACACACTTATGTTCCCACGACGATCCAAAATAGGAGGCCGAAATCCAGTTAGAGACACAAAATTAATCCCTGCAATCAGTTATAATTCCGGTTTCAGTACCGCTGTATTCACGGGGTGTCCGTTTGGTCGCGTTATCCACCCCCGGAATTATAAATTTCATAAACAAAACTGAGAACTCCCACTTGGTTGAAGTGTTTCCTCACTTGCACTCAATTCACACTGAGTGAGTAACGTTAGCCTATTTTGCTACCACCACCATCCTTGTATGAGACCAATGCCCCTGCTGTGGCTAGCTTAAAAACATGCAGGCAGCTACCCAGCTATACATAAATGTTTGTTTTATCATAGTTGAGAGTAACGGTTGCTATTACAAGCACTTAGCCAATGCTTTGCTCGAGATAACAGCGACCACGAAATGTCCCGCGGAGCGAGTGTCTAGAGTGACCCAGGTCTGGCTGCGCAGGGATGAACTCGTCCTCGCCGGTTGTGTTGTTAGCGAGCTAGTTAACGTTAGCTAACATTACCTTAGCAAGCTGGACGGCTTTACGCCTTTGTGCCTGGCTAACGTTGGCTAGCACGACCGCGACCGTTACAGAAAATACCTCCCTAACGGTCTAGCAAGCCCAGTAACCACATCCCGAAAGCGAGGAAACTGTCCAGGGCCTGTTTTTTTTTTTTTATCGCGACGTGGGTAAAATAGCAGCAGGAGCTCCAGCAACAGCAACGCTTCCCTCCTTGTTGAGCCAGGCCGGTTAGGCGTGTGGGGGGCTGGGCTATGCTCAGGTTGAAGCTCCGCTGCTTTGCGCTTCTCTAGTTCAGAAGACCACATTTGACCTCATGGCGCCACCTAGCGACGAATGTAAAGCTAAACATTTCCGTTCCTTCCTCATTTGTGCTACTTAGCAGTCATATTCGGCCCGTTCAGATAACTTGAAACACTGTGGATTCTTTGGGACTGGTGTTGTGTTCTCTATCAACACACTTAACCGCAAAATAAACAAGTGTACCGAATTATCGAATCTAGTATTTTACTCAGTGCTAATTTACTTGTGCGCTACGATAGCTATACTATAACTTCCAATAAACTTTTATCCTGTCATATACTTTGTTTGCATTCAAATTTTTCATACTTTTTTAGTTTCCAACGTTTCCAAATTCAGACATGCGAGGAAATATACAATTATACTATAATTGTAACATTATAGAGGAACGTTATAATATAAGTATATATAAGTAGCTATAGAGTAGTTTCATAATTGCATTTCCTTCCTAAACAACTATCTAAGAGCAGAACCCGTGCTAAAAATAGGACACACCTCTTTTTATTGGATTTTAGTACTTCTTATATTTTACATTAATATTTTTATGGAAAATTCACAATTTTCCAAAATTACAAATATTAAGAAGCATTAAAATCGAATAAAAAAAAGGTGTGTCCTATTTGTCCAGTGTAGTAATAATATCTGGCATTGATTTGGAGTCACTAGGTCACATGACATGGAAGCTATTGAAAAAAAGGTGAATTTATCATAAAAATATTAAGATATATAATAGAAGCACTAAAACCTAATAAAAACAGGTGCGTTTTATTTGTCCTGTGTAGTACTACAATTCGGTATTGATTTGGAGTCACTGGGTCACATGACATGGAAGCTATTGA
>CABFOQ010051100.1:0-11370 GCA_900660455.1 Gephyroberyx darwinii
ACCACATCACACCAATTCTCAGATCCCTGCATTGGCTTCCAGTGTGTCAGAGAATTGACTTTAAAATATTGCTACTCGTATACAAGTCACTAAATGGTCTAGGCCCAAAATACATCGCTGACATGCAAGCAGCATTCAGTTACTATGCAACAAATAGGTGGAACAAACTTCCAGAAGAGACTTGATCCCACAATAACTACTTTTAAGTCCAGACTAAAAACATTTCTGTTCACCCCCGCTTTCTGCTGAACTCTAAACTTGGAGTAGGCATAGGCTACAGTCCCTCTGGCTCTTAGCCGGAATCAGACCAACACTCCTCCTCGCTTCAGTCCACACCGCTCAAGTCTGAGACTTCTCCACTGTTTCAATAAGTGTTTGATTATAGTAATAAGTACAAACAACGACGTATCTTCAAACACTTGACTGATATCAAACATATGTCGGGCAGTACAACTCTAACTCGACTGGACTCCGCCCCCTGTGTTTCTCCCTCAAAGGTCCCACTGGGAAACACATACTGCAACGTCCACCATCAGATTCACCCAGTTCATGAAACAATGCCAAAGCCGCCTCTTCTACATTTAGAGAGTCATTTATATATAAATCTTAAAATACATTTGTGAATCGTGTTGTATTTATTTGTGAACATTGAGAGTTAACTGATCCCATAGACAAACACCGCTACTTCCTAACTGAAGACCCACCTTGATGAGAGGACTGACAGATTGCATTTTCATTTTCATTGTGTCCCTAAAAGTGCGTGATGAAATGCAAATGCAAATGCAATGGCCTGGGGGCGGGGTTTTGCTCATTGTATTTGAATATTGTCCACAGTACAGCATAGTAGAGCAGGTTAAGTCTTTGGAAATGAAATGTCAAATGCTGTTTTCATTTTAATTTTCCAATTGTTAGAAAATTGCATTTTCATTTTGTCCCCAAAAGAGCGTGATGATATGAAAATGTAAATGAAATAGACTGGTGGGGTTGTTTCACGTATTGCATTTGGATATTGTCCATTGTAGAGCAGGTTAAGTCTTTGAAAATGAAATGTCAAACAGCCTTTCCATTTTCATTTTAATATGGTCCTAGAACACCCATAGGAGTATGTGAACATGAAAATGCTAATTGGATTATTGCATTTTCATTTTCACTCAAATAACACATACATATGTGGAAAATGATAATGCTATTGTGGAATTGCATTTTCATCTTCAAGTTTACATTATCATTTGAATTAAGTCCTTCATGGGCTTCCATATTAAACTTGCACTACGACTTTTATTCCTTCTGCACTGTGATTTAATTTTTTTTATTGTTTTTTTTTTTTTTTTTTTAATGTCTTTATAAACGTCCTTGTTTAAAATTTATTTTAATGCCTCATGTAAAGCACTTTGAACTGCCTTGTGTATGAAAGGTGCTATACAAATAAACTTGCCTTGCCTTATACCACCCATCAGAATATACACTATATTTTAGAAACATGAACATAAGCCAAAGTAATACACATTAAAAGTTTAAGTTTTTAATTTGGATAAACTGTATAGCTTGATGATTGGAGAACCACACAGCTTAATAAGACAAAGGCAGGTCCTTTGTCTGGTTTAACATTACTTCCAATGGGATTCCTGTCACCATCCATATATCTAACCAGCCGTTGTGCATTTTTGTTAGGTATTCTACCAAACTCTAAACCATTGCAGTTTTGACACAACAAAACCAGGGAACAAAGGTGATTAAGGGACATTTTGGAGACGCTTAACACTAAAATGTGTTAATTTGACGCCTAAGTAACTTTGACTCGTTGACTAGTCCTGTCTGCGTGTTTAAAGACAAATTAACGTCTCTGGTTAACGTTGTCTTACGTTATTAAATAAGTTCTAACGTGTAACAGTTAGAAGATACGTGTAAGTCAGACGACATGGTGGCAAGTGTTAGGCTAACCAGTTAGCTTTAGCTATAATAACAACAGCTTGTTTAACCTGGCGAACAGAATGCAAACCAACCAGCCTTGGTCAAAAATACCTGGACCGATTCTGTTTTTTCTGCACATGTTTACTATACCTTGAAGAAGCTTATTGAGATATGAGCACACAGTTTCTCCACGCCTCCTCGTTGTTAGCCTGTAGCTCAGTAGACCAGTATCAAGTCAGCTACAATGAAAAAAATATTTACACAACGTCCGGTCATGGCTTTCAAAATAAAACCATATTGAGAAACGTGTTAACATTTTGGAGTGATACACAAAAGTGAAAACCAAGAATGCATTTTACGAGAAACTTGTAGTAAACACAAAATAAGATTTATGAATATATTTTCAAACCAAATGCCCTTTAGCATACAATAATAACCATGTCCATGCCTTGCCTTAATTGTTTCCCAAACGTGATTTTTATTTAATTTTATTTTGAAGGCAACACGTGAAAGAAATCGTCCTTTCCTTCCTTCCTTACTCCTTTCGTCTGCCTGAATTTAATATCAGGTTGAAAATCAGAGCAACTTATTTACCGCCACCTGCTGTATCGGAGTACATAAATGGCATATAGCTAGCTTTACATAGAAAATCTGCTGTCTAAATTTAAAACTCTATTTACTCCTGCTGCATCAAAAATGCAGAACCAAAATAGTTCCCTTCTGTATTACCACAAATTGTCACCTGCACCTCAATTTACAATCCTGATTATCTCTTACCAGTCTCACTGATCCTAGCCATCATAAGTGTTATAAGTCATAAGTATCATAAGTAGTTAACCATATGTAGCTCAGTTTCAGTTTCAAAGTTTATTCATCAAATGCACAGTATCACTACACACAGTATCCGTTGCTGGCAATGAAATGCTTAGACTTCGACTCTCAGCAACATAAGAATAAAAGTAGCAAGGTTTAGTAACAATTAAATACAAATACAATAAAAGTGAAGAGTATCATACAAGATTCAAGAGCCATGCATTTCACTGCACTTTTGTACTGCTATAACTGTATGTGACAAATAAACCTTTGAATCTTGAATCTTGAATAAAAGTAAAAAGTGTCATAGAAAGTGTCAAGATAAAGGGTTTCTAGGAAAGTTCAACTTCTAATGGTGCTGACACATTACAAGTCCATGCCTAATTTATCCAAGCACTTTCCCACCCCATCAGATAGGTTAGGCAAACCATAGTAAAAGTTGCTCAATGTACGTCTAATTATTTTGATACATATTTATTAGGGAAATTTGAGAGGGCAAATCTATCTACATACTTTTGGGGCTCTTGGTAGTTTGGGGCCCCAGGGCATGTGCCTTGAAGGATACAGAATTCACACGCTAGGAACAGCATAAGACATACTGTCGGACAGAAGACTAAACATAATCAAGTAGACATTCAAATACAAATAATCGTATTCTAACTTCTGAAGTCGGAATGGGGAGCTCACGTGAAGGCAGCAAATCAAGCGACACAGAGCTACTTTGAGGGGAAATGTGCATCAGGTATCGAATTGATGTTTTACTTAATTATTTTATTTATGTATTAAAAACAAAAACACATTCACGACAACTAAATGACAAGCAAAGAGTGAAAACAGAAATATAAAACAATACTAGTTCTTCGCATCCTTTTGCACAGAATGCCAAACAATGATACATTAATAATAACAAAATCCATCTGTTAAATCAATTGTTGGCACGGTTTCCATGTCCTCTGCTCCCAAATCTTCACACCTCAGATATTAAAAAAAATCCCAGACTTTCGCAGCAAATATCTAGAACTGACTTGGGTCATGTATTTATTATATCTCCTATTTCCGACGGCACTTGAAGGCAATCGATGCCTTCAAGTCATGTATGAAAATTTGTAAACACACCGAATAATCCCTTGTCCTCTACGCGGATTGCGTACACGTGAATATCCCTGAACACATGCACGTCCGATTTTGGACGTATAATCTACGGAAATAACGAGTAAGCGGCGGGGCAATGCATCCTCTCTTCGCAGTGCGGGCAGACGGAGGAGGTGTCGGCTGGGAGGACCGAGATACATTATTAACGTTATTCCAGACTGTATGCAGAGATAACACTTATTGGGGCAGCGGTGACCGACAATGCAAAGGATGGACAGGAGTAGTCGTGGTGGTTTTTACGCTGAAAGCCTGGCTGTCCCCACCAAACTCCGATTTTTGCTTTTCAACTGTTTATTCAAGAGCGACTAGCTTGGGGAAAGTAAGCAAGCTAACAGCAAAGGCTAGCATAGTAGCGAGGCTAGCTTGCTAGCAACACTGCTGCCTTATTGTGGCCCGCAACGAACCCGTCAGCTAACATCCGTCGTATGCACAGAAAGAGAAAATGGTGAGAACAGTTAATGTATTATCTAACTGTGGTTGAGCCATTTGGTCAACGTTATAGCTTCATCTTCACCTGTCATGACTCGTTAGCCAGCTAACGTTGATCCATTGTTGTCATGCATTGGTGCAAATGTCTGAGGGCCAGGTTGCTAGCTTATTGTGCTACAGGCTTCACAACTTTGGTCACCTGGCTGGGGTTTGCCCGGATATATCCCGTTGTCTCTTGTATGGAGATAAAAACTCAGTGTAATGTTGCTTATCGGCAAACGCATACACCTTGTAGGGAATCTGACCTTTTAGGAGTTGTTAGGGTCCACTCTGCACTTCGGCATGCAGATGATCCACCAAGCAACACTTTATTTCAATAAAATACCAACTACTAGACTTTGTTTACACGCTAAAATCAGTGTGTTTTGGTGGGAAAGGGTAGAGGGAACAACAGTTGAGCCAATTCTAAAAGTTAAAAATGTAATGTAGTAAGGAGCTGCTTGGTGTATTGGATGTATGCCGAATGGAAAAGTGGCTCCAATTGAGCAGTAGAAGGTTTTAAGTCATGTTTTACCAGGTAGTTACTTTTACTGATAAGTAAGGCAGCTTTACACCAACATATGTTTGAATGGAGTTCGGCGAGAGGTACAAGAGATGGGCTGGAGTGGGATTCTGCAAACGAAGACACACACTTAGCAACCATTCGCATAATGTCAAACTGTATTTGGCTGCCAATAGAAGTGATATTGACAGCGGAGTCTGTATAGGCCTTAATTAGTTGATAAGACTGACGAGTTTGAAAATAACATTTGTTTCTAAAATAGTTACAGTGCCTGGTAAATTTTGAGATTTGCTATCTCCTGCGCGCGACAGACAAAAACAGATTGCGTCCTTCCCTGAATATAATATTTAATTTCGCCTCTAAATTTGGTTTATCTCTTGTTCAGCAATTATAAATATAATTTCCATACATAATAAAACGTGATTTTTTCACTAACATATACACAAATCTATCATAAAGTACCACCTCTCTTTCGAGTAGAAAATGTCATGCTAATCATAAACAGATGTTCCTTGTCTAACGTGTTACGTAACTAGTCATAAAATAAACAACAGTTACAACCTCATTATTGCAAACGACACATTCTGCATCACTGCCATCTGGGGATCTTAAAAGCACCTGGTTTACTAAATAAATGAATGATTTTAATAGACTGTTCTTGTATTCATTACATATTATCACCTATATTAAGATGCCAAAGCGCTGGCCTATTCAAAATGAGTTGTAGACACATTCGTCATTGCTACATTTTCTTTCCTTGATGCATATACTATCTACTATGATTTTCACATGCGTTGTCTCACCTATAGCAAACACAATATTCCCTGGTCAGTAATTTGAAATGCTTTATTCTTAAGCAGTCACAGGTACTACATACAATCTCAGAACGTCTGTGTAGATGGTTAAATGTCCTTGAATAATTGTCACCAACAAGATCTAATGTCTTTGTTGTTTTAATTAAACAATTAAACATTGTTGAGGTGAGACATTGCATTTGTAAATTATTAACCCCAATACTATATTAAAAAGCCACTTGTCTCCGTTTTTACTGCTGATTGTGGAGCATCGGTACCATTGCGATGTCTTGATAACCACTCTGCTTTGGACATCAATACATAACAATTCAAAGATAAAGCTGTCAACAGCCATAAAATCCCCTTTTCACTTTCTAAATTCTAGCGCTTGGATTAAGCTTCACGCTTTGTGTATTTTTTTTTTTTTGACAAGTATTATCCCCAAATATGAAAGAAGCTTCTTTTTTTTTTTTTTATAATAAATAAATAAATATCATATAAAAAAGTACATATATGTATATTTTAAATTAGACAGGGAAGCCTCTCGTGTAGTGAAAATGCAAATTCATGAAATTTATGGTGAGTATTTATGCATTCTAGTTGAGTCATTGGCCGTGTTGTTTTGAAGTCATTCTTTGTCAGTTCGTGGAGTTCATTATTTCCCCTCTAATTTGTTAGCCACAGTTAAGGCCCTTGGTAGTTGTTCCCCATTGTTCAGGTCAGTTCTGTAGATCTAGGATGCCAGGGTGAAACCGGATCAGTTTGATGTCGACACCATGTGTATCTGTCCATATGCAGGTGTACCTGTTGAATCCTATAGAGAACCTGAGAAGTTACATCAACAACCGTCCACCGCTGGTCATTTTTATGGTCAGCGTCAGTGCAGTGGCCATCGCCTTCCTGACCATTGGATATTTCTTCAAGATTAAGGAGATCAAGTCCCCAGAATTAACCGAGGTGAGGAATACCCACATTGTTCTTTGCTTGTGGGTAATTTTAAAACTCCCTCTCAAATATCAGAAAAATGGAGTTACTGATGTGTTTGTGAACTTACTAATGAAGTTATGGGAAAAATAGACCCCCCTCCTCCACCTTAATTCTTGGTCAAATAATCTGAAATTAACTTAAATTAGACATTGTTGTGAATAAGTATCGCATAAGAAGAGTATCTTCTCAAATATGCATTGAGCACCACAGATCGATGATATATTAGCAGTGTAAGAGGATATATATATAAGAGCTATACACATACTCCCTTTACAGCTGGCAATAACGTGCCTCCTGGGTGATTGGATCGTAATCAGATAACACACAACCACATAAAATGCCGCTGTACATGCACTTAAGATGCATTGAAGATCCAATCACCCAAATTACCTCCAGAGATGCAGTTGACCACATTTATTACCAAGTGTAAACGCAGTGTGTCTCCAATCCACATGTATAGTATGTAGGCCTAAATGGATATAAACTAATTAAAGAGGTGGCAGGCAGGTGTGATAAAAATATACTTGTCAAAAGTATATATGGATGGCGTAAAAGTGAGATGAGGTGGTTACTGCCAATTTTAAAGGAGGTAAATATCACAAGGGGAAGTGACGCGTGCAGTAGTAAGTGTAAATGTAATCCAGCTATAAGTCACACATGCACACAATCCAATAGATGTTTGGTCAATCTATTGTCCCTTCCAACATATGACACACTCGCACTCCCTCAGGACTGGAACACCTTCCTGCTGCGCTTCAATGAGCTGGACCTTTGCGTGTCGGAGAACGAAACGCTGAAGCATGGCCTGAACGAGTCGACCACGCCAGAGAGCATGGTGGTGACCAGCGGCCAGGCTCGCTCCAGCACCCAGGCGCCCCTCCTGCTGGAAGACTCCGGTCCCATTAACATCTCAGTCCCCATTACCCTCACTCTGGACCCCCAGCGCCCATTTGGGGGATACTCCCGCAATATCACCCACCTGTATGCCACAGTGCTGGGGCAGCAAGTCGGTCTGACTGGTAGGTGATCCCCTCTGTACACTACACTAGACCTCACTTGATAGTTGCCAGTTTCTGCTAGGGTTTGACTGATACTGGTTTTTGGCTTGAAGTTGCTGATGGATGATAATTTGTGCCACTATCCAATATTTTTGAATATCTCTAATATTGAATATTGAATAATAATAAAAAAAATCCACATTGTTTATTCCTATTAGGGTCTGAAACAGCATTAAGACGATGATGGGACACTAAAATTCTCCATTTAAAACTAGGCTAATAAAATCCTTTTATGTGGGCTAGCAGCTCTTTAAAGCTGGATGACCCACAGCACCGATCCAATGGTAGGGCACACTCTTAATTAAATGGCTAAATAAAATATGAAAAGAAAAGAAAATTTAGTGTAATGTTCTCCAGACTGTTTTATGTAGCGGCGGTCAGGGAAGAACCCCCATCATAACAGAGGTGGACAACATCGGATATCTAACTTTATTAAAGGGCCAATTCCGGCCCGCTATATTGGCAAATCAACGTATTGGTCTAACCCTAGTTTCTGTGTTAAGGTTTTATAGGATATGAAATGTACACCATTAATTTCAACTACAATTCTAGTTTGTTGGACTATAGATCCAAACATAGCACAGTTGTAAAAACATACTTTAGCAGTGGTTAATGAGTTATGAAACTCATTCATCTGCAGTTCCTGTGAAGTGAGAAATGTATGCATTCCATTCTGTCTGTACGTTAATGATTTGGACGGTCTTTGTGTGCTTGTTGTACAGAGGTAAGTCACTCCTTTTGAAGGTGGGAGTGTGTCCTTTTATTAATGGGTTTCAACTTACGTCTTTGCATGGTGGCTTAAACTCACACAATGAGGAAACAGTGGCGGCGTTGTGTAATGCTAGCCTGTTCCCACCGTGTGCTCCTATAGGGCTCAGACTTAAAGGTTTCAGAAGGCAAATTGCTGCAAAAGGGGAATAGCGCCAAATTTCAGCTTTTGAATAAGTCATTCCTGCGCTCGACAACAATTTGGTTTGTGTTCGGGAACTTTCACTTTTGTCTCCCGTTGCCAGAAATAGGCGAGTAGAGTTTGTCCTGCCCCCCTGACCTTTGATGTCTCTCGGATGTACAGTACCATAGAGAAGGAATTGGAATGAGTGTGGCTCAGTCTGGGCTCCAGTCCAAAATTCAACCAAATGGCCAGGTTTTGGCTCCGAAATTAAAAGGATTAGGGGGCAGCTAAAATGTGTTGTTGTCGCTCCTCTTTCACTACCTACCTGTTGTCTTTATATTTGACCTGCCCTGTCAATAGTTTTTGTGTGTGATTTAAATTATTTAAACCAAAAGAAAGCCTTACTCTTTAAGATAAGATGAAGTTTTTAATTTGTCCATCATATCTTTGTTATACCTGACACATGGAAGCACTTGCAGTCAACTCTTCATAAACTGTTCCTCCGAAAAGATCTCCCTGGGCCTGAAAGTCTCATTTTAAACCTAGCTAGGCTACAGAATTATATTTTTTAATATCTCTGTTTTTCTATGCTTGTGCAATAACAAAGAGATGTTATAGTACAGAGCAGGCATTTAATGGCTTCAGCACCAAACAGAAAATATACTACATCAACTACATCTTTTGCTAGATTGAATTTGCTGCTCACTGCATGATCACTGAAGAGGCTTATTTCAGAAGCAATAACATTGTGGATATTTATTTTATTTTTTTTGTATAGGTTGGTCAGTCAGCCATTATGCTGCTCTTCATCATCTAGATCTATTGATGAGATGAGATGAGTGGTTGCTCGTCAGATTCGGGAGAGTTTTGTTTCCTAATTGACTGTTTTTTTATTGCCTATATCTGTTGCAATAAGAGTGATGGCTTGTCAGACTCAGAGTTTCCTATTTATGTTGTATTGATCACAACATGGCATTAACATGAGCAATGGCTCTTGGAACTCAGGAGTGAGTATCCTATTGATTGGTGGTGTCATTTAAGCCCCTCCCCCTTTTATGATTGGCTGTTTTTTGATAATCTATACCTATTTATCGCATTGAGATCAGTTATGGCTTCTCCTACTCAGGAGAGAGCTTCCTATTGATTGGTGATGTCATTAAAAGGACATTCCACCATTTTTCAATCTTATCTCCATCAATCACTCCTCAGTGGTAGATGCTATAAGATGGTACTGTTTTTGTGTTTGAAGCTCCAAAAACTATAGACTTTCATTTCCTGGATTCTCGTCTCCGCCTCGAGGGGCAGTGAGCAGATGATAGCATTAGTAGCAGAAATCACTATAGCTGTCATAGGCATCGACTACTGGGTGTCAAGGGGCCTGGGCACCCACAGACAAATCGTATTGTGGTTATAGTTGGTTTAGATTGGATGATACACATGAAGTATGTGAAATAAATGTGAAAAAAATCCTTTTCTTTTTTCATTTAGTAGCTGTATTAGTAGTCAGTGTTTGGATCAAATGTAATTGCTGTTTATTGCTTTAGCTTGTTGCGGGTTTTAATAGCCTCTGATGTTGTGGTTGTCGCACACTTCGGAATCTTGCATGTGGCTACAGTTATTTACATCAAAAATAAACCCGGCACATGATAGCTGTGACTTGCTATTTTGTTAACTTACTTGCTCAGAGTTCCGGCTAAGTTTCTCTGGCGCCTGAGTTGGTCCTGAGAACGCAGCATTTGCATTGAATACTGGGTATGGTAGTATCTGTTGGAAAGCTCTATAAGCAGAAAAATAGCGTTTTCTCGTTGATATTGGGTGTCTATCCATCAAGGTAACACATTCCTTTGATATAACTTCCACATGGATGATGGTGGAGTCTTCCTTGAATGAATGAGTTCTACGCCTAGCATCTTCAAGCTCTTGCACTCTTTTCAGAAAGGATTATGTTTGTATTGCACACATACATTTCTCAACCTTGGCCAGCTCATCCTAGCATCAAACTTTCCCTGGTCAACTGGTCTCGCGTGACAGATTCATCTAGGTTTGCATACTGTAAGACATTAAAACACCATGCCATTTAACACATTAGCACAATACATCTCCAAGAATCGCACATTAAATATGCATAGCGTGGTCTTGCATCAATATAATAGGCTATTTTGCTTAGTTAATATGACTAATGCAGCAGGCCTGGAGCTAACATAGGGATAGTTGCAGAACATTTACAGTATGCAGCTGTAATCTCTCTCTAAGATTGTTTGCTTCAACTGTGTTGCATCTGGGTTTTGAGAACTCAGGGCATCTGGGTTACAGAACTCAGCCAACTCAGTGGGGTTTGAGGGGTTTGATTGGATTTAGCTCAGGACTTTGATTTGTATTGTATGAGACTGAAATAAAATGAGCAAGTTTACTTTTGCATCAACTTGGCCTTCAACAGTATTTAGGTTTGTAGAGGGCCAAGCTCAGGTCTCCAAATTTTCATTTTAAAATGAACGTGTCTGTACTGTTGCATTTGTACATGTGTTTTTGTGCGTAGGCCGAGAAGCCCACGAAGAAATGAACATCACTTTCACCCTGCCTGTATCCTGGAACTCGGACGACTGCGTGCTGCACGGCCACTGTGAGCAGGTGGTGTTCAGCACATGTATGACCATCACTGCGGCCAGCAATATCTTCCCCGTCACAGTGTGAGTTGGACCGCCTCCCGGACTCGTACGGACACACATTTACATCTCTGACATCTTAGAAATTGGCACAGAGTTTAGATTTCAC
>CABFOQ010051143.1:0-20534 GCA_900660455.1 Gephyroberyx darwinii
CACACAATGTTTGGTATTACTAACAAAATCACTTATTCTACAATAAGGATCCTGTGAAAGTAGTCTAATTTATGCTTTTAAATTAATTTATGAAAATTAGAATGAGGAGCATGTTAGCAATAATCTGATGCCCTCTTTTATTTTTATTCCCATTACCTCTGTGAATCATTGCTTGTGATTGGCTGGAAGATTACTTGAGTATGTTTTCAAATTCACTTACCAATGCTGATTAAAGCAGCACTTTGTTTGGTTCTAATGTCCTTCTGTACTTCACACAGACAGGTCAGATTCATCTGGAAATGCCTCGCTGAAGGCGCTTTGACATTACTGGTCCGCATCCAAGTGTGATTTGGGATTTAAACTGTGACTTAAAGGAAAAATCAATCCGATGATGGGCCCATTTTGTTGTTGTTCTTATTCCCATGTATATCAGTATCACTATCACTGGACCTACACATATAAAGCACTGAGAACCCCCTTCTCTGGGGGCATTCTGGAAAATGTAGGATATCACTAACTAAGATAGAGGTAGACAAGGCAGGTTGAGGGAAAGTGAGTAAACCAAAAAAGGGAAATTACAACACAAAATAACTCCTGGAATACATTGAGGATCAACAGATATCTAACAGTGTAAGAGTATCTGAGGGTGGAATTTTCCTTTCAAATTCACCTCTACTATCTCCCCACATACAGTGTAGACAGTTCTACAGTTAAACGCTAAATCAACAGCCGTCATGTGAAAACGGTTTGAGATCCCCTTGCACTACAGTAACTCCATCGGTTGCTACTTTAACTTCCCCCACTCTCCAGATGTGAAACTGCTTGATAACCAGCCGTTTGCGGAGAGCGTCCAGGAACAAGTTCACGGAGCCCTGCTGGAGTACACCATGTGCACCTACCCTGACCACCTGGATAGATTTGGTCATCTGCTGCTGTGTTTGTCCAAATTGCGTTCCCTGAGCACGGCTGCTGAGGACTACCTGTGCTGCAAGCACCTTAGCGGTGAGGTGCCCTGCAACAACCTGCTCATTGAGATGCTCCATGCCAAACGCGCCTGCATGTGAAGGTTCGGATGGTTTGCGAGTGCACATACATGTTAGTCTATACATGTAGGCTATAAACTGCAATGACTGTAAGAAAAGGGTATTTAAAAGGGAAAGGAGTTTTCCTATGCTTTAGATAATACCCCCACCAGCAGTAATCTCTGATGTTCCAATTGGAAAAAGTGAATGTGTTACCAGGGTGATTGGTAACATTTTACTTTGAAACCTGGTTTAAATCTCATTTGTTACACCTGAACAAGAACATTATAGCAGCTACATTATAGCAGCATATTCACATGTACTGATTCAATCTGGATGCCAATTCTCAGGTATTCATGTAGTCTAGTACATCAGATTTTCATTTGACCAGGGGAAGGGCAGGTCTTTCACTGCTGTATATTGTTCTGCTGTGTGTGTTCATTCCAAGGATAAATGGAAATATATGTTTGTGTATGTATGTGCACATTTTGTTTCAATATTGTTCACAAAGCAGCTTTTAAGGAAACATGAAGGAAAGTTGATTTCACAGACGTCAACTTAAATACATAAAGATATCATGAAAGCCAATTAATGCAATTACAACTTTCAGTTAATAGTGTAATAACCCTGTAAATGTAATACATTTCCCATTAATGTGATAAAAGTTACCTACACATAATATTAATGTAGTAACTCTTTTCCTGTTATTGTGATAATTATTACATTATTGGGTTTTATTACCTTACCAAGAAGGCTGAAATTGTTATTTTTCAAAAATGTAATACATTAACTGATAATCTAATAATAGTAATTCAGTAATAATTCAGTACACAACTGTCATCTATTCAAGGGATGAATATTAGATTAAAAAAAGTCAAGCTTCTTGTTAATGTAATAAACCCAATAATAATAATAATAATAATAATAATTTAAAAGAAATAATAAGAAATATTACATTAATGGGAAATTATTATGTTAACAGTTTTATTATACTATTCGCTGTAAATTGTTATTACATTCATGGTTGCCACAAGTGATATTTTTCATTTTTTTAAAATTCATATCAAGTGTGTGTGTCTGCGTGTTTACACACATTTGCATTTTTTTATGTGTAAAAGCTGTTCCTGGCCTTTGCTGACACACAAACCTGTGATCAGAAAAATGTGACTCATCACTTTCATGAAAGTTGTCCATCCATTTATTTTATGATTTAAAGTAAAGAAACAATTATTTGTGTCTTTGTTGTTATGGGTAATGTTGTAAACAAATGATGCATGTAGCTCCAAGCTTGACAGATATGTGTTGTAAATGGAAATAGCATGTTCGTTCATAATCAAATATATAATTTCAAAATATTTGTTTCATTTTCTGCATTGTTTTTCTTCTCGTGCCAAGAAAATGAATCTCATTCTTTGTTCCTTGAGGTGATAGTAGCATTGTGTCTGGACTGTCAGTCTGTTAATATTGTTTTCTTATTGCATAGTGTTTCACACTGTAAATAAATAAATGATAAATAAATAAATACACATGTAAAACTGTAAGCTGGCAGTTTTGTAATGTCATTTTGTATTAATACTCAAGGAGGAGGGACTTAGCCTGGTCCTAACACTGTTAAGGATACATGAGCATGTTGGTAATGTTTAGTAATGGACAACAACTACTACTATTACTATTACTATTATTACTACTATTAATACTACTATTAATACTACTATTACTACTACTACTACTACTACTACTACTACTACTACATTTGGGGTGAGAGAGAGGAGAGAGGGACGGAGACAACAGAGAACACTGGACTGGCAGCGGGCACGCTGACCTGTCCCGAAGCTGGGGATCTGACCTGGAAAGATTGGCAGCTTTGGAGCTCCGCAAATGACCTGATGGGACTGTCAGGAGGCGTGCCGACTGAAGGACTGAGCTGGAAAGTGCCAGTCAACACCTGGTCATTTTATAATTATATGTGCTGCCAGCCAGTGAACTCTCCTCTCTGTGCTGTTGCTGCCCGGGGGTACCGAGCCTGCAATATACAACTACTATTACTATTATTACTACAACTACTACTGACATTCCTACTACTACTACTACTACTATTACTGCTACAACTACTACTACTACTACTACTACTATTACTACTACAACTACTACTGACATTACTACTACTACTACTATTACTATTACTACGGCAATTTCTACTACTTCTATTACTTCTATTTTTATTGTAAATTCAAAGAAATCTCTTTAGAATCTTCTACCATGTGTAAGAGACATGTTGCTCTGCCACTTAAAGTACGGTGCTGCCTCTTGCAAACGCATGACCATACATAGCTGGTGGATAACATGGTGGCATGGGCCCAGTGATCACAGTTGTAACACCATAAACAAAAAAACACATCATTACTCAGTTGCAATTGATGGAGTGCAGCTACACCACAAACGATGACTTCTGGAAGCAAGCTCCGGCTACTCTCTCAAATCTTTGCAGCATATCATTAAAGAACATACATGCCATGATACTTGAACTTCACCTTAATGAGCATGAGATTATGTGCTAGAACATGAAAACGGGGGATGATGAAAAAAACAACCCTTTGACACACTTCCTGGTTTAAGACAGAACACGATAAACCTCTCTTATCCCACACGGAGATCCCACTGATTACACCTTAAACCACCTGTTTTGCCCAGTCTGCCAGTAATGAACTGCTTAATCAGCATAATGCACTAAAATGTTTTGTGGACGAGCATTATCTGATCTTGTCCACCTGATAGGAGCCCTTTTTTTCCCTAATCGACCTCGCCATCCAGCTGGCATCAGGTTGGCATCCATCCCATTCCAGGACAAAACACGACAGTGTTAAACCAGGACAACTGGATACCCTCTATTTTCTGTTTCCACTAATCTGGCAATAACATTTTTTATTTTATTCAAATGTGTAGTTGGGTCAAATTGTGCTCATCATCAGTAACTCCAGTTTGCTTTATTATGTATTATTTATTTTAGCGTAGAATAAGGTAAATAGTACAGGAAATCAGATTATCAAAAAGTTTGTTGCATCAATACAGACTGACCGAAATTCATTGACATGTTTTAAAGAAATTGCCGAGATTTGGTCAAAATAAATTATAGTTCAGTAGGTACTGTTTGATATCATCCCCTGTGTACTGTGGGGGATTTTATTTTCTTCCTTGCATTCTACTTACTCTTCCATTTCATATACATGTAGGTCTGTGGGTCTAGAACAGCGTTTACAATAACAACCCTAATAATATAAACAAAAAATATAAATAAACAAATACATAAATAAAAAATAAATAAATAAAAATTCAGTTCTTGAAATAATCTCTGTAAGATATTTTTCCATGCCTTATGAAATTAGCATTTTGTTCCTCAAATCAATAGTATCTCACTCTCTGTTGGGATTTCTTGCAGAAATAAAGAGCAGGCAATGACTATTTTAAAAGGTTTACTGACCTCAATGCATCGAGAGAGAACAAGACCAACCTTGTAATCGGCTACAAAAACAAGGCTAACACATACTCTCTTTCTATGACTCTCTTTCTCTGTCAGGTTCACCCTGCCACCCTATTATATACATGACCGTTACACTTCAAGCTGTAAGACTAAGACAAGTGGTACAGAATAATACAACATACAACCATGCCAATACACCAGATGGCCTTTATTTAACTAAAATTTGGACTTATTTCTAAGCCTTAGATGGTATAATGAAGACTATGATGACTTCATAGCAATATGTATCATTTAAGGCTCAGTGTGATTACAATAAAATATGTTATGATACGATACGATACAATACGATACAATACGAAAATACAATGATACAATACAATGCAGTGTGACACAATTAGATAGATTAAATTTGATTTGACTCTATTATTACCTTTATCTAGATGCTGTTCTCCATGATAGCATGTCAACCATTTAACATACAGGGGACAAAGCAAACACATGTTCATTAAATACACATATGGTATAAAAGTTGAAATGTCACCAGCTCTCAAGAAACTGAATCTTGAAAGATGATATTTCCAGTGAAAGATTTCATTGGATTTTATGTCATGACATGACAGGACATGACATGACATGACATACAGGACATGACATGACAGGACATGACATTACCTTAGGTGAAACTTTAATGATCCCTGTGTGGGAAAACCATTGCAGCATCAAATAGTAACAAGATACATCAATGTATAAATAACAAATTGGGGACTGTGTGAACACTATGGTGGCCCCATGTGACAGTGGTAGATAACTGTTTGAATTTTTGAAAGTTTGAAGGTACCCAGGAAGGTACTGCAGTACCCAAAAATCATGTAATTTGACTTAAGTAAACTGTGCAGTACTCAGGCCTAATTTTTACTTCCTAGTGACTGCTATGGGTGGAGGTGGTAAAAAACAACAAAAAACTTTACCCAGCAGGTTCAGTCATCATTGATGAGTCCATACCTAACATCTGAAATTAATTTGGGCAAAAAAGGGAAACCCATGGGGTCTCTGTTGCAATTAATTTTACTTGAAATTAGTCATTTGCTGCAGAAATCAGAACGTAAGAGCATTTTAGTTCCCAAGTAGAATTTGCCAGGTGAAAGCTGAGGTGAACAATATTTCGTAGTAGGTAAGTGGTATGTTCATGTAAGAATTTCGTATCTGCCGTTAAATGAAATGTTAAATGAATGCAGCATATGATTCCGGCGTTGTTGAGATATGACGTTTAGTGGGCCTGGACAACGTGTAGACATTTTATCGTGATGCCGTGATATAAAGTCTGCCGCTGAAGCACAAAGTAGCTTTGTGGCACTTGTTTTATAAAATAAAATAACACCGCCAAATAAATATTGCTGTTGCAAAGTCTATTTTGTTGTTATTGCGACCATAAGCACGTGAATATACAAAGTTTTGAATTTCCGAGAAGCACCTGAAGGCAGCTTCTCTCTCACTGATGTCAGCTGGTCGTTTCACTTCCCGGAAACAAATCATCATTTAGCAAAATGGCGACGTTGTCGGTGTGTCAGCCACCAGTCGGGGGTTTCAGTTTCGAGAATTGCAAGAGGTAAGCGCTCGGGAAGAATTAAAATCCGACTAGAATACGTCTCCATGCGGAGTAACGTTTAAATGTGTAAAATAAATTTGTTTTACTTACTTTTTAATTCAAGAGCTGATAACTGGCCGCCGGGTCTACACAGTGACTCAGGCATTTGGCCACGCTAGCAGAGAGTAACGTTAGCGTCATTATGACTGGACATAGGCAATATAACGGTTATAATTTTTTTTATATTTAGTTTTTTGCTCTGAAATTCTAAGAAATTTGTGTTTTTACCTTTATGGCGACTGGAAATCAGTGTTGAGGGTGAAAACTCAACAATACAGCAAAGGAACGGTCCCCGGCTGGAAAATGAGCCCGCTAACATTAATACTAGCTAGCTTAACGTTAGCTGCTGCTCAGAACGTAAGGCATGCATGAATATTCAGAAAAAACTTAAGATAACCTTTTATTTGCGATGGATGATATAACTGCACCTACCATTTAATACGCCCACCCGTAATTGTAATTCAATTGTTTTAATTAAATTGGATGAAATCTGCAAATCTGCAAATTGTTTTGTTTCTTTGATAATTTAGTAATTGTTTTTTTCTTTTAATTGATATGTACGTGTTTGCTACGTCATGAGAAAACTGGGTGTTTACAACAAAATGAGCCTGTTACAGCTACAAAATTAATTTATTACAAATATACAATCGAGTTTTATAAACTCATGTAATATTTAATGTAATTTTTTAATAAATATATAATGTCCATCATGTCGGTTTTGCTACTCTATGACAGATTGATATAACACAATAGTGATTCAAGCTGTTCCGAGTTCATAAAAGCGTTTACATTTGCCGTTCTAAACACCTGGTGGCAGGTAGGTCTTTCCTGGGAACAATATCTGGCACACATTTTTCTGATAGAAATATGCATCAGTGACCAAAATAGATGTTATTTTATTGCTCTCTCTCCAATATTGTACTCCTCCTATTAATGTGCATCTACATACAGTGGAGCGTATTCTCAGCCTGGCATCCATCTGCCTGATCATACACATGTTTGGTGTTTCTGAGCCATAGACTTCAGAGCATGTCCCCCCTGCACGTTACATTTTAAACACAAATAACTGATCTTTTTTACAGTCTGTTTTAATTTCTTCTTACAGTTATCGACTGACTTCTGTTTCGCCTTATGTTTATAAATAAGATAAAATCCAAATTTTTTGCGGCTTCAGTTTATATGAAAAACTTATCAGTAGTGTTTATAGAACACAATTGATGGCATGACTGGCATTAACTCAAATGTATTTTTGTCAATGACAGAAGTGCCTTTTTTGACTTTCAGAAATGCAGTTTTGGAAGCTGAAGTTACCAAATTGCGGTGCAGCTTGCCTGCTGCTCGCAAAACGGGCACTACCATCTGTGGCATTGTTTTCAAGGTGAGCGGTAGAAACTCAGTCCAGCTTCTAGGATTAATGAGCGAGCAAAACATGTATGATGTGAACATTGAGGAGATTAGGGATTTGTTTAAGTCCTTTTTCTTATGGTCGACTATTCAGTGTGTGGTCCTACCAAATATCCAAATATTTGGTGTTTGCTGAAAATGCTAGCTTCACCTTCCTGGCTAGTAGAAATAACTGGATGGAGTCATGTTGCCTTTCACTAAACCAGATCTTTACTTTCTAAAAGTTTGTGTGTCTTTGATAAAGACATAACTGCTAATGGATGGTTTTTAAATGACACCAGAAAAAACAAATTCCAGGTTGAAAAACAAAACTGGTGTGCTGAGCTGTGTCTTGCCTGACCCAACAGGTCTGCATGTGACAAATAAAGTTAACTGCACAAATCAAAGTCCCCTGTGATTGGTTGTGAGACAAGGCAAAAAAATATATAAAAAAAACAAACAAACATTTCTCTGGTGATCTATTTGTTTTTTGGACAAGTAAAAAGTATTGATAGGTGGCACCAAATGTTCTAAGATTTTTCATTAGTCAATAGCATTGATGCAGTTTGGCCGGTATCTAAAAAAGTGCTGAGGCCTACTGAATGAAGATGGTATTAAATGGTACAGTTACTATAATTGTCTTTCCCTCTGAAGGATGGCATCGTCCTTGGAGCTGACACCAGAGCAACTGAGGGCATGATAGTGGCAGACAAGAATTGCTCCAAGATCCACTACATTTCCCCCAACATTTAGTAAGTGACAATTGCTTGGGTTTTCACTTGAGAGGGCTGCAGTTATTATCATTTAGGATGATAGTGATGGTCACTTCCATGCCAATTCAGACCGTAACAGGATAAAATGAACACAAATGTGACAAATTACAAGCAACTAAGGCATCCCTCACAGACACAACCTTGAAAGACCATCTTTGGCATTTTTTCTCAAAACTTTCTACAAGATCAAGGCTGCAACTACCAATTTTACTAAACCACCAAATTGCACGATTGAATGCAATCTGTAAACATGCAAAATGACTTTCTAGGAAAGCCCCTTTGATCATGCAAGATTTGTCAACAAGGAAACTCTAGCCATTTGCCGTTGTGGCTTCTTAATATTCATATGTCCAATTACCCACAAATTACTTTAAATTGCACTTTGAGATCTCCTATAACTCAAAACAAAACAAAACCCTCTGGTTTTTGAAGAAATTGCATATCATAATGTCTTTAACTTTGCTTCGTGGGTGACACATGTACAAAGACTCTGTCAAACCAGCAGAAACTACAGTCAGTGTGAAATAAAATGTTAATATACATTTGAAGCGGCGCATGGCATCTTTGCACGTTGGCGTCTCTAAATGGCATTGGGAGGTAACTGTTTTGAAAACTACAGTACCCAGAAATCCTGTAAGCAGCTCGATGTTCACCAACCCGCCTAGTCTGTGTTGCTTTATACCAAAGGGACAAGAGAGGCAAAAGACCTAACGTTGTTGACTCCAGCTTTCTCTGGATGGGGTGTTCACTCACTGCTGTTTAGGAGACAGTTTGAATTTCGCTTTTCATTTTTGATTCAAGTGTCCATACCTGAAACCAGAATTTAATTTGGCAAATAGAGTTACTCTACAGTGTCTTAATTAGGAGGGATGGGCCGCTCTTCTCTGTTGCAGCCCGACTTTGTGATTTAGGCTGATGAGACCACATAGTGTTGCATAACTCAAAGACCCATTTCCGATCTGTTCGTCTGCAGTTGTTGTGGAGCAGGTACAGCTGCCGATACAGAGATGACCACTCAGATCATCTCTTCCAATCTCGAGCTACACTCCCTCTCCACGGGCAGACTGCCTCGCGTGGCCACCGCTAACCGCATGCTCAAGCAAATGCTCTTCAGGTAAGGTTTGCCTCGCGAGCCATACGATCCCACAAGTCGGCCAAGAAAAATGTGACTACCTCATCGTACAACACGCTAGGAATTAAAGGGACACAGCAAAAACCTTGAAGGTCCTTTCATCTTCAGGACTGCTTCTGTTGGTGATACAAGCAACAAGCCATGCAGTTGCCCAGCAACACTGATCACCATAGCAACCGTTATAGCAAAATTAGAAGGAGTTCAGAGTAGGCATGGGACGATATGAAAATTTCATGTCACGATTATCCTGGCCAAAATAATTGCGATTAACGATATTATCCCGATAATCATCAAAATATGCTTAAAACTCATAAAATAGCACTAAAACATACTGGAATCACTTTAGTTAAGAAACAAATATTTTTATTGCACATATCTTAACTGTACAGCAAGGACAGCAGAATGAGGGCAAAAAAACAAACAAAAAAACAATCTTAAATAAGGTAATCAAATAAATTATAAGGTCCTCCTGCATAAGTGAATTTGTATTTTTTTTAATACGTTTTATTCGCACGTGTGCTCCTAAATACATTTTACATCTATTTTTAGTCGAAAATGCGAGTGAATCGCTCGCACTGTTGAGCCCTGATCCAACCTGAGGTAACATTAACGTTAAAAGCAAATTACCTATTTAGCTACATAGTTAATTTGCTTCATCTTAACAAATTCACTGGTGACCAAAACCTTAACTAATGTTCACAACACACAGTATCATAACGTAATGAACTTTTAGTTTATTTAGTCACTTGCTACGTTATTTTACCTGGAGTTCGGCGAACAGAGCTGGGTGGTTGTCACGAAGATGGGTGTGAAGATTGGAGGTGTTGGCCCCCCGGGGTAGACACCTTCCTCCGGCAGGTTCTGCAGATGGGCAACTCATCTTTTTGTCGTCCCGTGCTGCTGAAGCCATAGTATTTCCACACATCGAATTTGACTTTTTTTTGTGGAGGATACAATGGGCAAACTGAGCCTTCAGCCATGGCGACGAGACGACGATCGGATTGACGAGAGGAAGATGTGGAGTTGCGGTCTTGCTCACCCTTGTGGCCAATTAACCTAGCAAGACAGCTGGATTCGCGAGATCACGACGAGCACGCGAGGTTCTGTGATCTCGCGCCACTAGTGGCAAATGGCAATTCAAAATGAATCAGGAAATCAATAGGAAGTTTTTGAAGTGACTCGTGAGGATATTCACGATTATGTCGATAATGGAAATTCACCACGATAGGATTATCGTGAGTGTTTTTTATCGCGATAAAAGATAAAATCGTATATCGTCCCATCCCTAGTTCAGAGTTGAGTTGATGCGGCAAGGATGCCCAAACTGAAAGCAAATCAATCATGAAAGCAGTTTGACAGCAGTCAAAAACCTTGCTGCTGCATCTTGAACAGGCTGAGTCAGAAGCCATTCTCACGTCACCAAACAGGAATACAGTTCCACTGGGTATATGTAGGTCCTGGAAAATGTCTTTAATTTCATCACATATATTCAAGGCACCAAAAGTCCTTGAGTTCTATTAAATTCAGCCCTTCAGTCTTCAATTCAATTTGAGGTCTTGTGCAAATGCGATAAAATATTATCCATCCTTCACACTTAGTGAAATTTGATGCCATCTGTATCTGAGTAGTTGGTTGTCCCATCCAATGTCCCATCTGACTTTTATAGCAACATTAAACATGAAAACATCACTGAAATGAAATTTCAGGATGATAAAGTTTTCTGTGAAACCTCAGGAACTGCACTCTAATGGCATCCCTAAATCAACCACATATTCCACACTATGCTCATGTATTCTGACAAAAATCTATAGGGAACTCCTGTTAAAAAAAAAAGAAAAAAAAAAGTACTCTGTTTGTTCAGGTACCAGGGCTACATTGGGGCTGCTCTGGTTTTGGGTGGAGTGGACTGTATGGGTCCTCACCTTTACAGCATCTACCCTCACGGCTCCACCGACAAGCTGCCTTACGTCACCATGGGTGAGTCTCAAACAAAAGTCAACATAAAGCTCGAGCTACATATCATCGCCGTCTACTACTTCCTCATATTTTAATTGGATAATGGATTTTTTCTTTCATAAGCTCACCAAGCATTATTTGGAATATATTACAGTAAGGTCTAGCTGCACACTTTCACCTCCTCGTTCATTGACACACCACTAAATTGTCAGGTCAGTCAGCCTTGTACTTTCTTGGTGACGAGATAGCAACACGCCAAGTGAGCTTGGTTCTCAATTAACATGGGCTTGTTGAGCTCAAGAACAAATGCAAAACGTTCCAAAATTAGAGCAGATGAACCAAGTTTGCGCTAGGGTTAGTATTTACAGAGAAAATTCAAGGATGTAGTATACATGCCTGGTCTTGTTTCAAAAACGTCAAGACACACACAAATTAACTTAGTTTTACAATCCTTGAGACCATTTCCCATCCAGCCATGTTTGTAGTACATCGCAGAAGGTCTGTCAAAGTTCATATTCTCTTCTTTTGTAAAGGCTCTGGATCCCTTGCTGCCATGGCAGTGTTTGAGGACCGCTACAAGCCTGATATGGAGGTGAGTTTACCTGTCAAGTACAACACATACCCTGACAGCAGTGGTAAAGCCTGAATTGGTACGTTGTATGCACTGGGTGCCGACATAAAAAGTTGTAGTATGGTAGAAAATGTACCTCAGAAGCACCAGGTAGCAAACCACTTGGTGTCAGTATCGTAAAGTATAAATGTCCCTCAAGCACTAAGCTTAAGAGCAGTGATGTAACACTCTTGTCAGCTGAATATATGCGTGGAGGCAGCTGGTGCCATTGGAACTTGATTGAAACAATTTTCACATAATTACATAATACCTCCTGGACAACAGTGAACCTGTTCTTTACCATTTGCATGTTGTCCTCTTTTACATGCCTCGCAAATTTTGTGTATGTGCAAGTTAACGGCGCAAATGAATGGAACTTTTTGGGGATATAAAAAAAAAAAAAAAATTGTCACTGATTGATTATGTTTCTTTCCCCAAAGGAGGAAGATGCCAAGCGGCTGGTGCGTGATGCCATTGCAGCAGGTATCTTCAATGACCTGGGCTCCGGCAGCAACATTGACCTGTGTGTTATCACCAAGGGCAAGGTAGACTACCTTAGGCCCCATGACGAGGCCAACAAGAAGGGTGTCAGGTAAGGAACTAAACCAGCGATGCTACCATAATGTTTCTTAGTAGTTTCTTTTGCTTGTGATTGGTGGCCCCTTAATGGTCTCAAATTCTTCTCCTTCAAATGATCCTCTACAATGTCCTTGGTGATCTGTTTCACAGAGACGGCATGAGAGAAAGAAGACCAGTTTTCAGACCATTACACTACAGATTGTTTAACTTATATCTCTCAAAAGGTGTTAATAGCCTAATGTCAGTTGATTAACGGCTATCCTGAAAGTATCTTAAAACTGTCGCTCGTAGACCCAAGTGTTCATTTTCTCTCCTTGTTGAGGCATTCATCAAATGGAAAATCATGTTGGTTCCGTGTGAACGTTTATAGACATCAAAAGTAGACTAGTATTGTTTCATTCTGGGCTTCATTCTGTCCCATACTCTGAAGCCATCTCTTAGATTATGAAATATAAATATAGAAGTACTTATTGCCAAAAACAACAAATGGTTGTTTTTGGTTAGCAGAGTTCTCATCTCACATAATTGCAGGGCATGTTATGAGAACGTGATCAGGATCTCAAATTCGAAAGGCTTATTAACTTAAATAGTTAAATAATGGAGAAATGAAACAGTGGATGACTATTGTGTCTTGTTGCCTGTTTTGCATGAAGAATAACTGAGCTTGAAGTCGTGCACCCGTGAGTAAAGACGTAAAGTGTGTTTGTAGAGTGCAGACTTAACAGCAAGTGTCCAACACCGCCTCTGAGAATGCGCCTTATTTGACTACTAACCTTCATAACTCAGATCTTTTTTTTTTATTATTAATTTAGCCTATACATTTTTCTGCTGAATTTCACACTGCACAACTAATATGCATGGCTGTCTCTGTTGTAAAAGTGTCCAGACTGGCGTGCTGTGCTGTGGATGAAATCGTAGACGTGCAGAACCTGTTGCTACCCAGAAAGGCTTGTTACAGCTCAACTAGGAAGCTCTTGGTTTAATTGCAGGAACATAATCAAGAATGTCTTCTATTTCTCTCCTGTCCAGAACTGGCGACTACAAGTACAAAAGAGGAACTACCGGGGTCTTGACGAAGACCATAACCCCATTGAACCTGGAGTTGGTGGAGGAAACTGTACAGACTATGGATACCTCCTAAAGCACTTGTACATTTTTTTTTTCTTTCTGTAACTTTGCCCTCCCCCAATAATTGGTTAGCAGCGATAGCATGTTTTTTCATGGTTTTGAATAAAAAGGTTGAGTTGTTAAGCATTTTTGTCACTACTTTGAGGTTTGTCAAAATGTCTTAAGATGTTGGTCTATGAATGAAACTTTTAATGCACATCGCAACACAACATGGTTCAATACAAGAATTGATGAAAGGACGAAAAGCATTTTATCATAAAGCTCAGATTTGCGTTGTGTTACAGTGCAATTCAGATTGGTATTATTACTTGTATCATCTTACATTGCAGACTACTTTGTGTATAGTTTCTTCACTAAGTGATTGTTTCATATATTTCATGGAATTGGTGAATTAATGGAGCCTGTTGTTTGAAGTGGCATCAATTAAAGGAGACATTTTGGTTTACCTGAACTCCAGTTTATCACACATCAACCAGACCTTGATGACAGCTTCATGGGACAATTATAAATACTAAGTCTCTGTCTGCTTTCACTCATTGGTCACTATGCATAAATATTTTTCTCCTATGACAGCGGACTTAAATTGAAGTTTTCACCGAAGTTGACACATTTATCCTTCCACTGCTATGGAATGACACAACCTCAACCTCCTGTGGCTTTTCAAACCTAATTCAAAAAAAAAATCAACAGTAGCCTCAATAGACCAGAATGCTCTGCAGCCACAAGATGTGTTTTGAGTAAGGGGTGCAACAATCGCTTTATAAGCAACAGCTGAATGCAACAAGTTAACGCCCATTCCCTGGGGGTGGGTGGAAGGCATTCTGGGAAACAAATCTGAAGTAGACGAAGCAGGTTGAGGCAAAGTGGGTACACGCGAAAAAGTAAATTGTAATGGAAATGGAGGCACTTCTATAAACATGAAAAGGAATTCTTAAAAAAAAAAACAGCATCACTATCACTTGTGATGTTTATTAATAATCTGTGTATTTGAATGGGATCTCAGTTCTCTGGCTCACTATTTGCTCTACTACTACGACTGAGTATTAAGAATGGTCATTACTTAATCAAATATTTTCACAGCTCATTCCATATATATTGCTGTTCTCCATATATGCAGGTTTAGGGTGAAATGTCACCATAGTATTGTGTTGATATGCATATTGTTCATTATAGCCTTGATCTGAGAGGTCCGATGTACCCTAGAAGTGTCCAGTATTGCTCTATTAGGACTATTAAAGCTGATTGCTGGTTGTTCCAGTTAGGTATATTGTGATCTCACAATATATCAGACAATATGCAGACTGCACTTTCGTGGTTTATTGATATTGTGTGATAATTATGGAAATAGGAGGCTGGAAGCCTTCTTATTCTAATTTTAAATATTGTGGAGGTCCTCTGGTAATCGTGGAAAGAGATTCAAGGCACTCAAAACATCTGTTAAAAAGCCTTCTATTTGGCTAAAAGTATATTCTGCCATAATTCTAAGTTAAACCCTTTTCCACATTATGTGATGTTCTGTTGTGTATATGCTCACCTGCTTTCCTTTAGTAGCCTACTATGCTGTGTCTGGGATTCAGCACACTGTTTAAAGCATCAGTAATGGTATTGGTCAGATTTGGTGTGCATTTTCCTGTTTTCGCTCCATTCTTTTGCTTTTCAGGATTTTTGGGTACAAATCATCTAATACAGAGTGTTCCCTCATAATTTCAACAAGGGGCTACACCTCAGAGCTTCATCTGTATCCAAATTTTTTTTTAAACTTTAATGGGTTTTTTTTTTACCTTCTACAAATGCAAATTAGGAAACACTTGAACGTGATTTCACAGAAAATCACCGACGTCCATTTTATTTAACACAGTAAAGCACAGTTGGTAAAAATACAATGGCACAATGCTTTGAAGTGAAAATTCACAATGCAATAACTACAGTAGATGGAAGCTCTAGATATTTGTACAAGACAGTTGATTAGTTGTTTTTTTTCAGATTTGTCTAAATGCGAACTCAAATATCTTTCCTCTTCCCTGTGTGTATAATCCATTGACCTTAAACCTTGGTTTTGTCAAGAAGACGGAATACAAGTTGTCACAAAGAAACAGAATTAAGATAATGTTCAAATACGTTGTGTGGTGAGTCACTGTGCCATCAGATATGCTCCGTACATAAGTCTCTCCATTTTTAAAATATTTTTTAGTACTATTAAAACAGCTCTCAATGCACCGTCTCAAATCAACGCCGTCTACAAATTTCACAGTAAAAACTTGTTTAGCCTATATATTTGCACATAGAAATTCAACCCTTTCTCTGAACATCATCATCATCATCATGGACATCTGGTTTACATCGCGTAAACATCGCATATCATATGCAACAACAAACACTAAGCCACACCCACCACCATGGCAAATAACTACTTTTAACAAGAGCAGGTAACACACACACACACACACACACACACACACACACTCACATTTTGGCTAAACTTAGCTTGCTGGGCCATTTCTATCATGTGTGTGTATATATATTTATATATAACACACATTTCTTAGGCTTTCCAGGAATAATGATGATAAATCAAGTTCTAACTTCCTCTTTAACAAGAGTGTCTGTGCTTTGACTCCTTCAGCACTTGAGAGCAAATGACACCCGAGATGGTTCGCAAACCACAAGATTTCTCTTTCCTTAAGGCCACAACCGACATTGAAAATGATATGCGAAAATATAAGAAAGATATTCAAAGCGACATAAAAATGGATGCTATCTCTAAATAGGAGTTAACTAATGAGCTAAAAGGAAACGGCATAAAGAGAGTTGTTGGCATAGTGTGTGAGTATTTTACCCAGGAGCGAGGACGTTGAGTTAGTCCGCACACGCTTGAAACACAGGGTATCAATTTGGAATGCAACCCCTGTGAAATGATCAGAAAAGTCTGCACCGCCGCAGTGAGACACAGCTCTCTACCTGCAGCCAGCGGAGAGGCTGCAAACGCAGTTGCCACTCCACCTGAATCGTGTGGTTTAATAAACACCATTTCCCACAACCGCTCATGCGCCTCTTCCGATCCTCCACGAAAAAAAGTGGTCGTTCGAAGCCAAGACGTCGCAGTCCACTCGTGCCGAAGTCTTTTCCACAGTTTCCTCCGGACATCTGTAATAAAATCTCGAGATGAGAACTAATCGAACGCTTTTGCTGCTAGACCAAGCAGAGCTGTGGTCTTGTGGTTTTGAGGTCCTCAGGACTCAGCAGAATAAGGGGGGGTGGGGGTTTGAAAGTGGAAAGTGGAGCTCAGGTGCTGGCAGTCCACATGTGCATCTGTTTGGCAATCTGCAGCACGAAGACGATGTCCGGGCGCTGGTCCGGGTCTGGGTTGATGCACATGCTAACCAGATCCCGCAGCTGCCATAGGACGGAAAAGAAGTTTAGATTAACCGTCAGTGTTGAAAAAGTTTGCTTTGTTCTGCTTCCTTAAAAACACTAAAACTTTTGTTCTGATGACCTGGAGACATTCTGCATAATGGGGTACCTAACGGCTAGGAACTAGTGGAGCAAATCTCTGGTACCGCTTTCACCTCACTTCTTGGTTTATCTCATAGAATGTACATTTTTTTTGTTTTAAAGTAAGTCGTTCTGTTGATTTACCTTCTCAGAGTAATGGTCAGGTGGGAGGGGAGGATAGTCACACTGTTCAATCTTCTGGCATAGAGAGAAGAGGTTCATCTTATCCCCATAAAATGGACTCTGCAGCGCCGCCATCTGTAGACAGAGATGTAGAGAGGATATCAAGTGGATGAAAGAAATAACTGATAGCAGAGGAACAAACAAGCATTTGTTTTCGTGTAGATTTGGTCTATTTGCAAACCAAAAACAACCCAGACTAGGATTTCTAATCCATCTAATCCGCCCCACGCCTTCATCATGGTGTTTTGGGGTGAAATCGATGAGATTAGGGTCTTTAGTAATAAGGAGAAATGCAATCATTCTTCACATTTACCCTGGGAAGAAACTTGTGTGAAAACAGTGACAGTAATTGAGAGTAAAATGGGAAAAATAGCAGAGTAGAAAGACGGAGGAAGCAGTTGCCTTTCCATGTGTTGGATCTGGTGATACAGCCTCGGAATAAATAAGACCGAGAGACAATGCTGGTCATTCAGTGTCTGCTGGGCTGTCAAAACCTGATATCCAGAGAGAATATCCAGAACATATCTGACTGAGGGGGAGCATTGTCTCTGGAGATGAATGCCCCCATGGTGATTAAGCATTCCAGTGTAAAAGAGAAATGAGAAATGAGAGATATGAATAAGGGTTTTCATGCTTGGCAGCAGTGGTAGCAGGCATCTACATGCGTGGATGTCCATCCGGGAAGTGACTAAGGTTTTGTTGAGGTCAGTGTTGAACTGCACGTCTAAACTGACTGGGATAGTAACATAAAATAGGAAAAAGAAAAACCCATTTGTTCACAGAAATGGCTTGTAGGAAAACTCAAAACTTCAGACCTTGGTTGCACTGTGCGTAGTAGGCTTACAGGGTTATGTAGGTGTTATTATTGTCATTTGTTGGAGTTGAGATGATAAAAGTCAAGGCGTTGGTGAGCTTACCTCGTACAGGAGACATCCCAAAGACCAGATGTCAGATTTGAAGTTGTATCCGTTCTCGTGGATCCTCTCTGGTGACATGTAGTACGGTGTCCCCACTAGGACAGAAAGACAGGCATATAAATGGATGAAATTGCAATTTTGGTTCAATAAACACTTAAAAACACACCGCTGCTGCCAAGCATCAAAATAATATTGTGACTTTTGCTGAATAGGCCCATTTTGATCATTACCTTAACATAGGTAAAAGGATGATGTGAAATAAATACACAGAACTTTTTTATTATTATCCGAGGAAGGAAATTATAGTACTCCATCTCATAAAATGATCCTGATCAAGAGAGAAGTCTAGTATTTAATTTTAATGTTTAATCAAGACCGTAGCAGCATTATTTTATTTATTATTTGTCTCCTCATCTCCAAAAGGGTTAGGGTTACATGTGAAAGTAAAATGCAGAACGTAGATCTTGCCTTGTGAGAAACTGAAGAAAAATGGACTTACAATGAGCTTCAGAAGGTTTTTGAACACATTTTCTTTTTAAATAAAATTTATTTTAGCTCAAAAGTGCAGGTCAAATATCTGTCTGGAGAAACCAAATCACTTAAACAATGAAAGGGCTTATGACATTTTATCTTATATGTTGCATGATCCATTATTCATACCTTAAAGAAAAAAAACCATTTACTACCGAATGATCAATGTGTCCAAACAATTTGGTCGTCAATGTATGAAATAATGGTGTGCATGTGTTCCCACCACAAAATCATGTACATCACAGGCATGATTAACCATATATATTTTTGTTTGCTCACCAGTTAAAATCCAAAAAACTATGTACAATGATGAAAATGATTAAGAAAAAACAAGAAGAAACAGAAAGAAAAAGTAGTATATGTGCGTGTGTGTGTTTTTACCTAAGGAGTGCGCTGCAGTGGTTTTTGAGCTGAAGAAGCGTCCCAGTCCCAGGTCACCCAGCTTCACTTCCCCCGTGGCTGTTATGAACACGTTGGCCGGCTTGATATCTGTTTCACACACACATACACACACTTACACCTGGGATTATCCAAATGTGATTTCATCATCATCAGACTATGATACTGGAACAGAGAACAGTGCAGAAGGAATTCGTCAGAATGTTTTTCAGATAGTTACTCGAAATCAAGCAAGACAGAAAAAGAAATGAGGGACATAAATTATTGGATGGGGTAGAGCAAGGAGATGGGCAAGTGGATGAAATAAACTAGCAGGAAGAACGAGGAAATCTGAAAGTGTGTCAATAGGGGTTAAAATGGAGAAACAGAAGAGGCTGAGTACAATGGAGAGTGGTTGTTTACCACGGTGCATTACTCTGCGTGAATGCATGTGCTCCAGGGCACTGCAGAGCTGGACAAAATATTTCCATATTGTCCTCTCTGGGATGAGCCGCCTCTTCTTCTTGAAGTACTAAATGGAGAAAGGAGGGAAAGGGAATGGTTACTCCCTAAAAAAAAAAAAGAGTGGAAAACTACTGACTTTGGTAAGCCAGATAAGAAACATAGAGTAGTAGAGCAGTGTAGAGGCTGACGACGTCCCAAAATAAAATGCTCCTCATTGGTCGCAATGTCACTTATGGCCAGCAGATGCTGCTGTTGGCGCCTGTGTTCAACATGGCTTTGGCCTCAATGAAAATAAACACATACACACACAGTGCACCTTAAAATGTTGTTCTTAGGTTGGCATCTATCTCCATTTGACACACTGACATATGGCACAAAATGACATATTGGCATATTATGTGTGTGTGAGAGTGTGTGTAGAAAGAAAGAGTATGTTGCATGCAGCAGGAAGACCAAAAAGGACAGAGGGAGGGAGGATTTAGGTGTATTGAGTTTGAGCGCCTAGTGTTCTACAATAGGTCCCCACCTTTATCATCTGGGATAGATCTCCAGCATCTGCCAGCTCTAGGACAATGTTGAGCTCATTGTCCTCAATGAAGGAGTCTAGATACTTGATTATGTTGGGGTGATTCAGCTGCTGCAGGGGGGAAACAAGAAAAGATTCAGACCATCTTCAGGCAGTTTGAAACTTGCTATTAAGGCCGATGGCAGCTGGGCCCTTTTAATCTGTGTGTACATGTAAGAGTGAGAGCATCTGTGTGAGCCAGAGTGTGAGTCTGAGCGTGAGAGATTGAGTTAGACAGTAGATTGAGAGGATTGAGGGTCAACTATATGGAGCGGAGATGGAGCTGGACCAGCAGCG
>CABFOQ010051143.1:26382-46834 GCA_900660455.1 Gephyroberyx darwinii
ATCAGTCATCCAAAAAAAAAAAAAAACGCAGATATGAGCAGCAACTCAGCATGAAGGCCTGCAGAGTGAACACAGCCAATTTCCAAGGAAGCATGCACAAGCACAGTGAATGTAAATACTATTTTTGCCAATACACTGTCTACACACAGATCATATCTCTAGACCAGATGAGTGCGCGCGCATGCGCGCACACACGCACACGCACACACACACACACACACACACACACACACACACACACACACACACACACTCCAAAGAGTCACACAGCCACCATTTACCAGGAAATATTTCCACATGGATCTTGTTAGTCTGCCCCTGTTGAACGAGTGCCAGAAAGCCCCGTGGCAGGAATACAAAACCTCTTATTTCTCTCTCTCCCTCTCTGACTCATGTTTTGGGGCTGACTAACACATGATCCTTAGATGAGAGTGCAATGGCCTGTTTCACTTCAAACATCTGACAACAGTGAAAGCGGTCGGGGATTTCGGGCCTTGCTACTCGCCCTGTAGTCAGTTCAAGCGTGGCTATTAGCAACTGAAATGAATTAAAATGAATTAAAAACATATCAGACTTGCAATGGCCAGTGATATTGTTGACTCCTGGGTCACGTTTCTGGCTAGTAAATGAAGCACGCCTCAATGCATCTGAATGTTTGAAACCACATTCATATTTATTGCTGTCCTAATACACTGATGACACACTAAGGTTCTGAATATACTGGATCCAGGGTGTTTTTTTTGGGAGGGGAAACAGAAAACATGACATATCATTCCAATACCAGGCTAAAGTATTATTGGGTATTAAGAGAAATAATACCTACTAAAATCCCATACTAAAATCCTATATCCTATAGCCTTTTTCTTTTATTAAACCTTTATTTAAACACGGTAGGTCCTAATGAGACATGCATGCTTCATTTTAAGTTTTTTTCTACCATAGGGGAAACATGAGACCCTTACTTTTTTTCATCTCAAGGGGCATCCTAATGGGACACTTGCATGCTAGATTTGACCTAATAGCTTGGCTGATGCACTGGCTAGCACCCTTGCTAGCCCTTGCTTAATGGGAAAATGGCAAAATCCAAGTTGATAACGTGTTGTGTCTCATATTTAAAGATACCTTAAATAAATTAAGCTGTGAAACTAATAAAAACATTAAATATATCACATTACTAATGTTGTTATTTGCACTTGTGGTGGTCAGAGCACAGTTATATCACCTTCACTTCCTATTTTAGTGTCAGCATGCATGCCCCCCTCCACCCCCAACCCAGGTGAGGCCCCACATTGGAGGAAGTGCACCCTTTTCATTTTCCGCTCCTGCACCTTAGAGAGTCTGTGCACGCCACTGCTGACAGCAGTTTGTAAAAAGGACAGAAGGAACTATATTTTTTCATGGCTTTGAATAAGCCAAAAATGTCACATGAACAATGTTATTGAGCATTAATTAACAAACATTAAAAAGCAAAGTTGCAGAGATTGGTTTGGTTGTGGCAAACTGACTAAAGAAATATGTTAGTGGCATTTTTCATTTGAAGTCATTTGAATGCATTAACAAATACTTAGTTAGCAAATATAACAATAAATAATGTCAGCAGTTACATTTTACGCTAGCTTAATTAAAAGCTGAATTTTCTCTGCACTCACTCGTACAGATACAGATGCACACACCTCAGTACTATATTCCCCTTTTGTTTTTGACCGTGTAGCTAAGTGTGGGTTTCTGGTTGCAACTGATGACTCATAGCTCATTGCTTTTTCACTGGAAGCGAGGATCGGTTCCTGTTCTCGGTCAGCTCACTTCGTAACATTCAAAACGGCAGTGATACCGAGAGCCACATTTACACATGCACGCCACAGAAAAGGCCACTGCAAATGCTGTCACGTCGCCAAGTGTATACACACACACGTACACACAACCGAAACACCTTTATGGCCCCTTTCTTGTACTGCACACTTTTAGTGTAGCTGTATAAACTAGCCATAAATACGCAGAACACACACATAATAAAACACCAATAAACAAATGACCTAATTGCATGCAACCCTGCTGAACCTGCTGCTGGTAGTCAGCAACTTGACTGACTGTGTAGATCTAATAAGAGGTTCAGACCTAATCAGGATGCCTTGCCTGTCCCCCCCGCACTAAATTGCTTCTTCCAATATTAGGACAATAGATGTTAATGATTTCCAGCAGTCTAACAGCCCTGACAGAGCTCAATAACACTCCATTATTCTACTAACCTCTTAGCTTTTCTTGTGACTAGCATACTCATTTAAGCATCTTGTGTACCAACTGTTTGCTACGTTGCACAATTTTATTCACATAACCAAGAACTAGAAGACATTTTAGGACAGAAATCAAAACAACGTTTGAAATTTAATACTTGTAACATTCAAATTTGCTAAAGAAATGACTTTGTGTGCAACTTTGGGCACCGCGGGCCAAGCATTGAAGTATTAATTACTTGATTTGACAACACATCTAAGCACAGGGCTTGCTGAAACTTGCTCCTTGTCCTTACAAACATTAAAAGCATTATTCTTCATTCAGCTCACCACCCCCACCACCCCCCCCATCTCTGATGAGTCAGCTTAAAGTGCTTAGCAGCGTGTACAACTAGTGGTAACATGCACCTCCTGTGCCTTAGCCAGCGCTACCGTTAAACCGTTAAAAAGTTACTGATGCCAACTCGGCCTAGTGCCATAATTTATGCTACATAAAGGAAGAGGCGAGAGTTCTGTAAGATGTTAGATGTGGTAACGGTGGTGGTGGTGGCGGCGGTACCCGTTCTTGGTATTTAAGTGGCAGCGAAGAAATCTATCAAGCGATCAGGCCTTGCTGCAAGACACGTTTGGCAAATAGATTTCATCTATCGCTTTGCACAATAGCATTCCACTCAGGGCTCGAGCTTTATGGGTAAATGGTCTCAACTCTATGAAAGAAACATCTACTAAAACACATTTAAACATTTCCTATGAGTGTTTGAAAGGTACCTCCACAGGCTATGACAAAGCACCTTCCCAGACAATATGTAAGACACTTAAAAATTGCAAACTATTTTCCTGTCTAGCAGGCTTGTATCTAGACAGTATCGATGTTCACCCTCTCTCTTCTGAACCTGGAAATTCAGGCCTTTCATTTCTAGCTAAGAGAAAGCACTGTTTGAAAGGAATGAAGAGTTAGTGACACTAATATGGGACATTATGTCAGCCTCCTGACCCATGCAGCTGTTTCCCCTTCCCTTGTCCGCAATGAAAAACAGTGCTGAGCCTCCGAAGAATGCTTGGGAAATTTCTGGGGGGGGAAGAGAGAGATTCTCCAAATGACAAAAAGGCCCAGCCAGAGAAAAGCGCTTCTGTTGCACTTGTTTTTTTTTTTTTCAAGGACCTGCCTTGACTGGCTTTGCATTTCAATTTCCCTGGGCAAGGATTCGAATGTATCAAATGCGTCACAACCACAAGCATGTTACATGACTCACAAAAGATAACCCTCTATTGGTATCTTTCAGAAATCTTTCACTGGTATCAGTGATTGCTATCAGAGCAATTTCCACCTTAAAATGTCACATAACGTAACATTTTCATGCACCAGATGCATTGATAAAAGGAAACTTACGATAGATTTTGTGCCAATGTTCAGTATCTATGAATTATAATGGCAATTAGTTTCATCCAGACTTTCCAGGGTGGAAAAGCCTGTGAAACAGCACTTAGACCACACTGAAACTTTCTGACAATTATAGACTTAGAACAGCACCAAAATATAAAAGCTTGCCA
This sequence comes from Gephyroberyx darwinii, assembly GCA_900660455.1. Classification (NCBI taxonomy): domain Eukaryota; kingdom Metazoa; phylum Chordata; class Actinopteri; order Trachichthyiformes; family Trachichthyidae; genus Gephyroberyx; species Gephyroberyx darwinii. Next base: position 30,165 of record CABFOQ010051143.1, read on the forward strand.
GAGACTAAAACATTTTGAGGAATTCAAGCAATTTGCCTAATCCCCAAAGCAGAGAGGGTGAGTCATTTCCCCCTGATATCACAAAGCACAGACATTTGTTTTGTTCTTCCTGTTTCAGTGGCCAAAAGTGTATCCTGTTGGTATTCAGGCTCTGACTCTAGGGCCTAGTTATGTCAATCATGCATATGGTCAGTGCCCTGCCTCGAGTTTCCTCAAATACTTTGAGTGACCACGGGAATCCTTCGCGCTGAATTTGAACGGCAGCGAGCTTCCAGAAATGGTCTGTGCCATTTAAAGAACGTTGGATCCAATACCCTTCAGGACCTAAGTAGCAAGAGCCATGCAAAGGGAGGAGATAGTGAAGTTAAGCAAAGGTGAGGGGGGTCCAATTACTGAAGAGTTGCAAGACAAACATCAGCTAAAGTATGAACCAGATCACCTAAAAATACAGGCAAGGCATGGGGTCAATCATTTTGCATCATATAGCATCCTACTTGACAGCTGCGTTTCATCAGTTTAAGGAACTGAAACCACACGCATAGTAGAAACCATCGATCTGGTCTCTATGAAAGAGAAGCTGGAGAACAGCAGCTAAGAGAGCACCAAGAATTCTGCATCACTAGAAACCGTAAACTCATGTGTTATAATCAACAAGCATCTGAAATCTTTTGCCGACTCTCAACGCTATGAGGATCTTGTCATTCCCTCCTCTCTGGCAACAAATCTTTCTGTTTCGTCAAAAAGGAAAAAAATAAATCAGAAATCAGATGTTGATGTGCCCAGAAAAAAGGCTGTCATCATTCTTTAAAGGTTCCATTACTAACATTCTTTTTGCATTTTAGGTATCAACACCAACTTGCATAATGATGGTCTACCCAAAGAGACAGAATTTATACTTTATACTAAAATTTCGGCGGTATTCCTTGCAATTCCTTTCATGATCTCCTCTGTTAGGGAAACCATAGATGCCCAAGATGGTAGTTCTGGCTTATAGAGATTCAATAAGTCTGATTCAATTCAAACACTCTTGATTTTTCATTTAAACCAATAATAAAATATATAATAATAAAAACAACTAAGTGTAGTCTGTATTATGATACCCTATGTCATGTCTGTTTGCTAACTCAAAGGTACTAATCTCATGGTCATCACAGATTTTTAGGCTGCAATGGTTCAGCATGGCAGGCTAAGGGAGAGAACAACACTGCACTGCAATGCAAAAAAGCATAGTTTCTGTACATAAAATACGTGCTTTTTAACATTTTGCCTCATATTTTGATATCACATATGTGCGCTGCAGCTTGTAGAGATGCTTATGTCTGGTTACTTTTAATTATGAGGCTACTTACAAGTTCCATTTGTATTGTCACACATGACTATGCACAATCTAGGATCTAATCTTTTACATTCACTCAGGAGGTTTTTTTTGTGAGTATTGTGAACAAACTTTCTTGATTTTGCAGTATCTTGTCAAAAGTGGCAATGCAGTAACATTACCGGAAATGCTGCTTAGGTGGCATTAAAGACATACCAAAAATGGGATTTTTATAACGAGTCATATATAATCACTTCCCGTGATAATAAGCGTACTGCACATTACAGAAACTATTTTAAATACTTCAGTGCAGTCTTTTTATTTTCAGAATGAAAAAAACCCTGTTAATATACTTTCAGCTCCACATCAGCGCACAACCAACCAGTCCATTTGAGTATTTTATGATTATAAAACTGACCAGTTTCAAAAGGGTCCATTTATTTTGTGTTCTTCTGACTAACAAAAAACTAACTAAAAAGTGACTTCACTTCTTCCACCTTCAGGGCTGAATATAATTCCCATATGAAGCTACATCTCACTGTCCGCTGAATCCTCTTCCATCTCTTCCCTCTATAAAGTTCCACTTTTTCATTGGTTGTAGCAGAAGAAGACCAAGGTATAAGGTTTGATTGGACCATTTTATGTGAAAAGAGGTGGTAACTGGCCACAATGGCTGCTTGTCCAGTGTAGCTAAGTTTCTTCCTTTCATACACCTCATCTACAGCATCTTCCCATAGTACAGTGAACTCTTATGCTGGTGCTGCCGATCTCTGACAGGACTGTAAATTGCTTGGTTTATGTCTCCTCGAGGACTTGCGGGGTCTTCATCAGGTTTCATGGCAGCACATCATAGGTTGCCTCAATAGCTGCCTCCACAATCTCAATCACAATCTCTCTCAAGGTCTCTCCAACTAAACTTTGTCTTTTCTACCCTTTCCCGGTTCAGCCATTGTCCCCGCTTCGGCACAATCTCGCCGTTTCTTCCTGGCGATGCATTTGCTCCATTACCAATATCCTATTTTCTGAGGTTGATGCTTTGTTCCAGGCAGGGTGGCTTGTGCCAAGACCAAGGACACAGCCACGACCCTGCTGCACTTGCCCCACAATGTCCCTACGTGTAAGAGCCAATTATGCTCGCTGAACTGCTTCTTTCATTCATTTCCGCCCAGTTGCTGCAGTAGGCGTTCTACTTCTTTCTTGTTTGTCCTGAGACTCTGATAGAGCTGACTCCAGCTTTGCTTGGATTGGAATTCCTTTGTTAGGCCAGACAGAGGTACCTCAAGGAGCCCCTTCCCATACATTGAATCGTTACCATTTCCTAACATATATATAGTATGAGCTAATCATTCTATTTTTTCTGTCTTTGTTATGGGTATCTTGCACTGCTGGTCATCGGCCAGGGCAAAGCCCGGACTGTAGACCCCTCTCTGTAGAGTCTAAGCCTCTCACCATATCCTCTTGAATCTGCTCTGTCTTTGTGTTATACCATCTTCCTAAACTTTAGACAGGCTTCTCTGATACTTTTTCTGACCCCTTTACAATAGAGATGCTTCTCTATTTGCATGGGTTTAGTTTGGATTTAGTCACCCTAGCCCATTTTAGGTTTTTAATTCATCTTGGCAAACCCTTTTTTTTGCACAGGATGCTGTTGTAGTCGTTCATGTGCTTCCCTTTCCGCACCTACAACACACTTTGATGCCCTGATGATTACCTCCGTCACAGTCAGAATAAAACCTGGAATGCACATTGGAAGTAGAAGATTTCTGAAGGACACAGGTTATTTTCTCCCCTTGGGTTTGATTTTAGTAGGCATGCATGGCAGAAAGTAGAAGAAAAGCTGGTATAAAAAAGGAGGCACAAAAACAACATTGCCTCACTTGATAACCCTTTTTCCAACTCAATTAATGGAGGTCATACACCGATAGAAAAGATTTCCATTCCTTCTCCCTGCTGGTACAATGATCTCCATTTCTTGGTAGAGATTACTCACTTTACACACTCAGTTTGTGGCTTCTCTTCCTCCCTCTCTCTGTCTTGCCTGCAAGTTGACACATGTAGCATTTGCAGACCCTTAAGTTTTCAGATGCTATCATACACATAATAACTTTAACTGGATGTGTAAGAGGCCTAACAACACAATGAATTAAAAACAGCCAGACATGAGCATTCGTTGCCGACTCCCAGCTCTAAATGTCTCTCACTCCCTCTTTTCTGTCTTTAAATGGTTTAAGTTTCACACATAACAGATGTGTGGATAGTCATGTGTGACAATTCAAATGGAACTTGTAAGTAGCCTCATAATTAAAAGTAACCAGACATAAGCATCTCTACAAGCTGCAGCGCACATATGTGATATCAAAATATGAGGCAAAAATGTTAAAAAGCACATGGATTTTATGTACAGAATTGCAGTGCAGTGTTGTTCTTTCCCTTAGCCTACCATGCTGAACCATTGCGGCCTAAAAATCTGTGATGACCATGAGATTGAAAATATTAATTTGTGATTGTTAATCAGCAGCGTAGTCCCCAAACCCCTATTAGTTTCCATGTATGGCTGGGCAATATGTAACAAAATGAATGTCACAATAATCATAAGATGATATTTCCTGCAGCTATTAATTGCAGCACATTTCATCCTTGTTATTTAAACTTGCTTGTCAAATGTCTTCTATTAACAAAATACATTTGCTTAGTCTACTTTGAATTGTCTATTGGACAGGTGGCAATGCTGCAAATATATGTAAACAATAGTCCAGTTACAGGTGGCAGCTGCACTGTTAGTTTATTTTATGGACTCGCTGGTGATATGCAATCATTTTCCTTTCTCAATTTAGCTCAGACAAACAAATGAGAGTACATGCCCTATGTCCTCTACCTGCTTTATGCACATACATCCTGCCATGCACGTACCCAGGCAGACCATCCGTGCAATCAGCTGTTTGCTTTACCAAACAATATTTGTCTCATTGAATTGCAGAGCCTTTGCATGTGTAACCAAACAAAACGTAGTTTAGTTCTTGTTCTTGGCACCAAACACATCTCTAGTCAAGTTCAGTCGTCTCTTGGTCTTTGAACTTCCTTTAAGATGCTTTCAGATCAATTGTATCTTTCAACAACACTGAGAGGACAATACATAAATTAAAACGTGCAGTGCTCCGCTTTGTGTCGGGGTCTTAAATCACTCTATCAGAGGTTATTTTCAATATTAACATTATCTCACTTATTGCATGGCTACTTACCAAAGACATTAATTGTTTGCCATTAAATTATTTTTAGCTTCCAGCAGGACTGTCTGCAGTACCCAAGGAATAACGTATTTTTGGCACAAGTAAATCTGATTAGAAATTTTAAAAAATGAAAAAATGAACTTGATTGCGGAGTGATACGATTAAATGTGAAACGGTATGTAACAGACCCCAGAATGCCTTCTTTGGCCAATCACTATTGAGCATTCGACAAAGCCGTGTAATAAACACATTTACCTTGACTACAGCACTGCCTCATATTCCTGTCTCAGTCATCAAGCAATCTAAACAATTGACCAGGCAACCAAGATAGTTCAATCCTACTAGCTAGTATGAGCGACATTTGTAACAATGGTTGATGAGACACATCTGTCAGAACGCTCACTTGTGGGTTCAAACTTTCATCCATGCTTTCTGAGGTTTATAACCACGACCAAATATAACCACGGGAATTGCATGCAACTTTTCCAAATGTGCAGTGCAGCTCGGCGTGTCAGGCATACATCACGCCCGTGCCCGGCCTCAAATAGCCAAAATGGCACAGAATAAAGCGGGGCAGCAGAGCTATTCGGCGAGGGCATGCGAATATATACGGCCGCATGTTGGGTGGATGCTCGTCGGCCATGCCGGTCACACACGACACTGTCACAACTAGACACGTGACTTAACTTTAGCGAGTTATTCGACCCTACACGCCCAGGGATCCTCATAACCTCCAACAACCACCCCTACCTCTCCCATCACAATATGCCCCCATTTGACCTAAACATGCACGTTCAGTTATACCCACAATTCAGTCATATCAACCAGAGTGACACCCATTAGGCTCATATTTCACACCCCAACGTCTCACCCAACAAAACGTATCATGGTAACATGCTGTTTGTGTTGTTTATTCAATAGCCTATCACGCCATTTCAACTGAATAAAAACGTGACCAATAACTCTTGACACTGCAATGATTTCCTGTTATGAAAAGAATACATCAGTGGGAGGAAATAAACATCTCAATGGCTCGACTGACTTTAGATAACACAATATCACAAACCCCAGCACCAGGCCTATTACTTCAAAGACTGACAGACAGCCGACTACTAAATTAACTTGCCCGTGGCAAACCCATGTCTAGTATTTATAATCAGGCACATGTCAGACCGGCCAAGTCTGCTGGTGTTACATTTCAATCAGAATGTTAGGTATTTATGTGTGTTTTGCCGTTTTGTTTTTACTTGTACGTTAGTTATTCTGAATTTGGCAGCAGTTTCCCGGGCCTAACTTAGCCCAGGCTACATCTATATGGCTATTTGCTGATAACTGCGATAACAAAAAAAAACATTAGATGAATCAACGCGACATTGTTTTTCGTCTGAAGCTGCAGATAAATATACTCGCCGTACGGTCGGGTCAACAGCGTAGAAGACGATAGATGTGTACTAGGTGAGTTTTCCAGCGTTGCTCACATGAGTAAACGCAGACGTAGTTATTCGGCGATTGGTGCGACACAACCAGTCTAGTAAATGTCAACAACGTTGTTTTTGCCGAAGTATGGCATGCACGCGCTGGTTTAAAAGCGACACTGCTGGACGTGACCAGAGACATGCAGTTTACCATTTGCGAGTTGTTGTTGTTGTTTTTTATATCTTACCTGAATTAGAAGAGTAACGTCCTGCTTACTTTAAAGCTACGCAAATTTTCAACAAGTTACATTAGTCCGTGTTGTTGTGCAACTCGCCGCATCGACAGACCCCCTCCCAGACTCTCTCACTCTGTTTCTCTTCCTCTCTCTCTCTCGCGCGCGCTCGCTCTGTGGTTTCTCGTGCTGCTGTATGCCACGCAGGCTGCTCTAATGGTTTTACTGGGTTTGTGACAATTCACCGAACGGGAGGAGAGGAAGGAAACTACTTAAATTGAAAACCTCTACATAGTAACGTCGCGATGAGGCGACTGAGACGTTTTCCTTGTTGAGAATTAGGTCAGACTTCACCTACTCAACCTACTGCAGCTGAATAATAGGATATTTATGTCATATTATAGTCCTGTAGACAGCATTTGAATAATAATTGAGTGAGAGTGAGAGAATTAGTATCTCAATACTTGACAGGTAAAAATAATACAATCAGCTATTTATTTTTGATAAAATATAGGTTAATGTGTAAAAATATTTTTCAAATTTCAATAGCTCATTTCCCCTGTCACCTAGAGCAGTGGTTCTCAATCCAGTCCTCAAGGACCCTCTCACCTGGAGGTTTTAGCTCCAGCCTTACTCCTGCACACTTGAACCAATTAAAGTATCATGAAAACCTGAAGCCTCTAATTGGTTCAGGTGTGCCTGAGTAAGGCTGGAGCTAAAACCTCCAGGACAGTGGGTCCTTGAGGACTGGAGAACCACTGTCCTAGAGGTCACAAGCCAAATTAATTATCTTTTTCGGCATTCCAATTCTAATTTCGAGAAATTGCTTCTTCCATTTTTTTTACATTTTATTTTCTCCGTGAATTTTAATTCATAAAAATAATCCAAGTTGCAAAGTTTCATTTTACTAGCCCATGCTCAAGCTAGTTAGCTAATTAGCCACTGACCATCCATTGATGTCTACTTTCTCATGCTGCTCCACCAAAATCCTTAAGTACTTATCTGCATAATTTTCATATCAACAAATGTTCATTGTGCTACTCTTTATCACTGGTTGATATAACCCAGTGGTGATGCAACTTATACTCATGAAGATCATGAAAGATTTGACATATGCTGTTCTAAACACCCGGTGTTAGGTAGGTCTTTCCTGGGAAAAAGCTTCTGGTGCACAAGAAGTGATGCATTTCCAGTTTGTTTGGAATAAATAGAAACCAAAGAAATAGCCACCATGGCTAAACAGACAAAGAGAATAGTGCCACCTACAGAAACTCAAACTCAATCAACAGAAAATCCAAGGAAGAAGTTAACGCAAAGCAAGTACTGTGACATACAGTACGGGACACACTGTTTGTTTGACAAGTGATCTCAAGAGATTACTTGTCAAAGTGATCAAGAGATCAAACACAAAAAACAGATCTGTACACTTTAAGGGTACTACTAAGTATGCGCTAAAATCAGTGGCACAATGTAAAAACTCCAGGCCCAGCATTTTCCAAGCACATTTCCTCATAAACATGGTCACAGTGGTGGGAGACAAATCATCCAAATTTCAAGACATTAGAAAACAAACCGTGACTTAGCCAGTTTTCAGTAATCATGAAAAGTTAATGAGATCTTGATGATTAAACAGCTCATTTAATAGGTCAAACCTAATTGACTTATTTAAGGCAGCATTTTAAGGCAACATTTTATATTAACTAGGCTGTTAATATGTGGCCTTATTTTAACAAGCAAGTGCCAAAACATAGAGTTAACTCTATGTTTATGTGTTAATGTGTCTATGTCTATGTGTTAACTCCAATAAGTTAACACAGCTTGTTGATTAATGTAAAACTGTCACTGTAACCACAAAGTCAGGCTCCTGTTCACTGCTGTTCCAGGAGTTGTCCCTTGATGACAATCAAGAGAAATTTATAGACTTGGAGAGACTTAATTGTGTTGATAAATCTGGAACTAACTGCCAGAGACTATATGATAAACAGATGTGAATTGCACATGTTGCTTTTCCACTTGCAAATGAGCCATAGCTTCTTCAACCCACTCTGCGTGTGGTGAAAGTGTATCAGATTTTTGTTTGAGAAGGATGAGCCGTCAGATTGAGCAATATACAGCTTCACTCCAGGAAGTGCACTTCGCAGGGTGAGGGTTTTTTTTGCTACATAGAGTATATAAGAAAATGTCTCAAAAATCTTGGACCAAAATGAAGGCTGTGCATGTCCAAAACATATGAAAAAGAGTAGGCGTTGTTACATTGAGAGCATGATGGGTCTGGATAAAGCCTGACAAGCTTAGTTTTAGGTGGAGTCTATGAAACAATTTAAATTGAAGAAAACCATGCCCAATGTATATTTTAATCTGCATATTGCCAAATCCCATCTGGGATCCTCCTGTCAGTCTCCCTTACCTCTTTTTGTGTTTAGGATAATGAGGAAGAAGCTGCTGATTGATGCACCTAATATATGGTTGGGATGGAAAGTAAAGGAACTGTTTGTTAAAAAACAAACAAACTGTGGACTCTGTGATTGTGTGATATTGTACTCTCTTGTTAAACGTTTGTTAAAAGCACATAAAAACCTTGTCATTACACTGAAATGCCTCCTTAATTAGATCCATATCTTGAGTGAGCCTTTCATAATTCCATCACCTGGTAATCCTTGATTGATTTAACAGAAGAAAGGGACAAACCAAAGAAGCTGGCTGTTAGTAAAGTGTTGCTACCTGTGAGCCCTTGCTGGTCCATTTCCTCCATGTTATGTAGAGGCCCAGTAAGACCATTTTCTGAATTTGGCAGCCTGGTGGCAAGAGATGGAATTTGGAAGTGCTGAGCCTCCATCCTCTTTATGACATTCTGAAAATGTTTTCCTTATCCATGATATACTGCTATTCCATATGAAGGTACTCTTGCACTTATCTAATTCCCTGAGAAATGATTTTGTGATAAAGACAGGAACTGTCTAAAATAAATACAAAACCATAGGCATAATTGTCATCTTGACAATTTATGCTCCCTGCCAATGATGAATTGGATGAATGCCAGTGATCCAGCTTGGCCATCTCATAGTACAGATTTAAAGTTGTGTCTAAACAGATCCCCATACTTAGGAGTAACCATAAATCCCTAGATAAGTAAAGGTGCCTTAAGGCTTTTTTGATGGGTATGTTTCACATGAAACTGGACTGTTCACTGGAAACAGCGTGCTCTTAAGCTCTGTTTGGACAAGATTAGTTAGGACAATGTGCATAAAGTAATTATTAACACATTGTAATGCATAATATCTAACTTCCGTCATTGATGTTGACGTACTTGAACAAAAACAATACAGCATGGCTGCAAGAGAAAAGAAAAGTCACAACTGGACTCGATTTGAGACTTTGGGTGTGATCCCAGTTTGGGGTGAATGCCAGAATGTGAAGAGTCCTTTCCCAAAGGAAATGACACAATATTCTCCAACAATCTCAATTCAGACAGGACTGGTTTTACCTGAGGTTATTTTTACTGGGCATTTTACAGGAGGTAAAAGAGGCCAACATTTTTACTGACGCATGTACGCACAGTCCATACAAATTACTGACATGGCAGATTCAGACATGGCTAAAATTACAGACATACCTCGGTAATGATTACATTACCACACCGCCCCCTGTAAATCCTGTAGTCCTGTCCATTTACGACTTTAGTCAGGATAATTTTATAGCTTGATATATCCCCAGTGTCAGAAATAATACTTATTACTTAATAATAATAATAATAATAATAATAATGCCCTAGCAATAGAGGTGTCAGGGTCAGACAGATACAGTATAAGATCATCTGCATACAGAGCGAACTTATAAGTCTGGCTACCTCTACTTATGCCTGACAAACCCCTGGCATTTCTGAGGATAATGGCAGTATAGTATAGTACCTTTATCCATAAACAAAATGTGGAACCAAACCCAAACTTCTTGAGAGTCATGAAGCCCTGCTGTAGGTGTAAATTGGGAGAATAAAGTACATTAGGTGTTTTTAAACTAATCTTATGGTAAGATGGGTCAATGAAACAATGGGTCCTTGCCTTTTTTGAGGAGTACTGAGATCACCTTGGGTCCTTGTAGAAGGATTTCTGTTAAAATGCTTATATATATATCACTATATATATTATTTTTTTTATTTTTTTATTTTTATGAAACTCCACTTGGAAACCATTACGTATTGGAAATTTAACTTCAAATTGTCATTTGAAGTTTGTTGTTTCCTGCCATTACCCTGTGAGGTATAAAGATGTTAATAGGTCATTGCTACTTTTTTGACGGACAGAATTTCAATTTCTGTTATTAGCCAAGCAGCTGTTTGATTATCTTAATTGATCGCAAGGTAGTTTCTTCTCCATGTTCATAATGATCTCACGAGATTTCAGAGCAAGACTTCTCCTTGAGCGAGTCTTTTGTTTTCTGGTTAAACAAAGGTCTATTTCTGTAGTGATCCTTTCCGTAATGTTGTCAGACACTTCAAATAACAATCTGAGCCTGTCAGTGGCAAAAACAAGCACTTTTGATCGCGCGCACATGCCCCTGCAGATTACGTTGCAGCCATTGCAGTCCATTTCGCAACGGCTGAGATGATCTACTGGAGCAATTCCAAAACTTTTTGTACCTATTTTGGGGTATAAATGACTAATATGTACAAATACAGCCCAGGTTTAAAAATACCGGAATTCCCCTTTAAGATGTTCTCCTTTTGTAGTTTATAGTTTCCTCTAAATTCATTTAGTTGTGCCTGGTATCTAATTTCCAAAAAAACCCCTTTTTGATTTTTGTCACGTTTTCAGACAGCCTTTGATTGCAACCTGGGAGGTAGATAATATGCTGTGTTTGCACTTGTTGTTTGGTTTGATTGGTCAATGCCAACATTTAAGTAGTTTATTAAAGTAAATTAAATACAGTACTATTTGTGTATATAAGGTAGTGTAAGATTAAGGGGCATCTTTACAGTCAAATTACATTTGTACAACACATTTAGATTTCAGTAACTCTTTTCAATCAGGATTATATTATTTCATTACCCATATTCTGTCTTTTGTCCTTGTCAAACTTTGTAACAGGGGGTTTGAGTTGTAACTACATCTGAATAAATACTCAATAGTCTATCTTGATATAACTAATATAGTCTTCTCACCCTCTAATGTACTTATTTTTGGCTCGTGGTGTTGTTCACCTTGCAGACCAGCAGAGGTCATCTCCACACATCATGATGCTGCCTCTGTACATACCACAGGATAAAACGTTCAAACATTCTTTCATGCATTCATTCAGACTGAGACCTAGATTGTGTTTTTGTTGTGTGTTTTATTGTTTACCCTGTTTTGGAAACTACATTTCCCTTACAGTACAATAAAGATTGAATTGAATTGATTGAATTGACTGATTCAGGAAGGATTACAACTTCATATTGAATGTACCCTTTATAAAGACATCACAAATTATACACAACATACACTACATAAATGTTACATATGCAGCTATTTAGAGAAGGAACCTTAAATATATTGTAAAAAAAAAAAAAAAAAAAAGTTTATATCAAGCGTGATATCAGAGCCTTGAATATTCTTAATAATAATGCTGACTAATAACATAATAACTTCTGACAAGAATGTAATAACTGTAGTTATAACTACGAATCAATATTATTATTACATCATCAGTTACAACTATGTTATGTGTCTTTATAAACAATTGCTGGTAAATGTAATGTGATGTTTTTACATTATCCAGCTATTCATTACATGAACATGTTTTATTACATTCCTGGCCCCTTTAGAGGGACATTTTTACTACAATTTAACAAATTACTAAATTTTCTGGCAGTTATTGCGTTATTAGTTGCAACAATGCTCTATAATTTCTGAGAGCAGTTACTAAGAGGATTTTTACATGAAGGAACAGATAAGATTGAAGTAAACTCAATGCAAAGTTCACTAGGCCTTTAAGATGTTATGATGAAGGAGATAAATGTATGTTAGTAAATTAGAATGCATTCTGGGTCAAAAGCTCACCCTATTGAAAATTTATACTGACACACTGTATACTTGAATCAAAACATTACACACAATTGTTTTTCTGTTTTTGTCTATTTTTTTTTATTCCTTCAATCAATCAACAGATGAGAAATTCTCATGCCATGTTAATGCTTTATTTGAAAATCCTTTTTTTGTCAGGAATATCAATGTAAAAAGACTATATCCTCTGAAATTGACATGTGCTGTAAATTAGCTTATTATTGCCTGGTTAGGTAGTATAAGGATGACTGGACCATAGAGCCTCTAGCACATTTAAACACGCGGATCCAAAAGCCATTTAACCATTTATTGAGTAAGGGGAATGGATGAATGGATGGAGGACTGGATGAATGGGTGGATGAATGTTTTTTCTGTACAATAAACAAACATAAATCAATATATTGCCATGCATACCATAACTAAGAACAATTAACAAAAGTACATCTTGTTAGCTTACGTTCTTAATGCATCCACTAGGTTAAGAAGAATCTTTCAAGCCTTCGTGAGGATCAGGTTTCAACTTTTTCTCACAGGTAAGTATACTAAGTGGCTCCAACACAGTGCATGATCTGCTTCCGTACAATTCTGCCTTACTCAGAAGTAGGTATGTCAAACAGCTCCAAAACAATACATCATATTTGGTGTCACAGCATGGTCTCAGACAAAAGTATTCGACAGAACACACCCAGCCCTTATATCGCTTCCCCTACTCTAAGCTCCTTCCCTGTGCGCTGACAGATGAATCTCTCCACTCACTCCTGATCTCACAGAATTGACATTCAAGCTTGAGATTCTTGAACACACTGGTTAGGGGCTGTGATGTAACCATGTAGCAGTATGTTTGCCAGTATGCTGCCTTTATCAATTGTGTGCGCGTCTGTAGGAGCAAAATATGTCCATGTACTGTATGTGTGGTTGTTACGTCCACGTGTTCCTGGGTTGTCTCCTTGTCTCCTTAAGTGACAGGTTTGGTTCCAGCTGGCCTGATTAACCACTTCTCCTTCCTGATTGGCTAAAGCGCCTCCTGGCTTCCATGATTGGCCTGTGTTCTCCCTGCCCAACCAATCACCAAGCTGAGCTGTCCCATCACTAATGGCTGCTGTTCAGCCATTTTCTGCTTTCTGTGAGGTAGAGGGTAGTTGGAGACTATTTTGAGACGATCTGTTTAGTTTTGATACCTTTGTTTTCGGATACATGCTCCGTTTTGTTTTCACCTGTAAATATTGTGTATAGCTGTATTGTTTTAGGAAGCTGGAAGGGGGTAAGCTGCCACTTTTGTTGGGTACTGTTTTCTCCTGTTTTTGCTATTATAGGGAATTAGATTTAGAAACTGTTTCTTTGAGTTGGTCAGTTAGATAGACCCATTTTTGGTTTAGGATAGTTGTTTTTTTTTGTTGTTGTTTTGGGCTGGGCTACCCCTGGAGTTTTAATTTGCTTCCTTATTGTAAATAAATACTTTTTTTCTTTGCAAACCTGCTCTCATGAGTCTTTCAGTCACCTTATGTTCCTCCCCGTTAACTCCTAGACACACGGGGTTGTAACAGTGGTCTAGGTTTGGTGGTACTTTTTTCACGATGTGCCGAAAGTTGTTTAAATTTCCAATTCTTTCAGAAGATATTGTATATTATCTGCATAAAATGCAAGGGTGACAATAATCTTGGCCAGAACTCAAGGGGGTATTTTGATATAGATCTTGTGCAGCAGATGACCTGTGCAGTGTTCTGAAAATGTCACTGTTGTGTTTTGCAGTATAGCTTTGTTTGAGGGTCTGCTATCGCTTGGGCCCAAATGTTAGTGTGTTGTTAAAGTGCAGGTATTTAGGAGTATTTTGGCATTGATTTTGTGCAGCAGCAACAAAAGATGACCTGTGCAGTGTCCAATTCAGTCTGAAAATGTCACTGTTTTTAAGTGTATCGGAATGCTAGGGACTGCAATGATTTTTCTGCAACTGCTTGGGCCTACATGTTAGTAATGGGTATACAGTATTTTGACATAGCTCTTGTGCAGCAGCAATGTAATACATGCAGTGTAGTTCAAAAAAGTCACATAGTATGACATTTTTCAACAGTTTTATGATATCAAACATTAATCTTAGGGGTCACTTATTGGGCTTGATGATTAAAAATACATTGGTTTAAATCTATATTTGTACATGGTTAAACTTTTTGCTTTCATTTGGAAGGCTAGATTTTAGTTTTTCTAGCCAGCATACCGCATCTAAATTTCACCAGAGAATCTCGAGACTGACAACTGCTTAATCATAATAACAATAATATTAATATATTCTGCTACTGCATCTTTGGTAATGTTGTTATCACACCGTGCATTTGGGGCTAAATCCAGAATGGCTGAATGTCTTCAGTGGAAGATTACAGGCTTAAGGTTGGAAAAAGCCAGTAAGGAATCTGTGGCTGACATCGCTTTTCTCAGCCAATATCCTGTTGTGTTAGCAAACTCTGGCCTCTCAATGTGGCCTTTCAGATTGTGAAAGGCAAATCTGGCTCTAATTACAATAAAACGATTGCAAAATTTCCTGGCAGTGCAATGCAGATAGACAGGAAAGTAGAGGAAAAAGTATTAACTACTGCACTTTTATAAAACATCACACCAACACCACCAAAAACAAGCATAAATAGTTTTTTACTGAATGTGTCAAGTACACCAAGCACAAATAAACACACATTACCTGCATGCAAACCACTTCAACTTAACTTGTTGATATGGCCACCGAATTTGACATGCTGCTGTTTACAGAGGCATAAGGTTTTCACCAGTACTTTGCAACAACATTTTTTACAAATCCCTCAGTAAATTACCAACTATTTCGTTATTCATTAGGATGAAATGGGAAAATGCAATGACTTTATCTACTGAAAAATCTGCCATAGTAGATTGGCATAGTAGATACCATAAGTCATAGTAGAAAAGGTTCAATGTGTCCACACGTTTAAAATTAAATTCTGACAATTCCATTAATAACTTAATGGAAATGGAAATATGAGAGAGAAAATATATAGAAAGCCATATAGCATTTTTCTGTCCGATTCCACACATAATAACATAATAACTTTGCCATTGTAACAATGCAATAAAAAACCTTGCACTGTACTTATCAATGTGTCATTGCAAACTGAGTGACTCTTTTGTGGAGGGAAATGGCTTCCATGTTACCTCAGACCAATAATGTTCTTTACAAGCAGTGAATTTGTGGATAATAATAAAGAATATTCATATTCCCAGTTTGTAAACACCTAATTTCTTCCTAATTGGTGCTGAAATAGCCAGAAAATGAACTTTAAATGTGTGTGATCTCTCTCTAAATCATACAGCAGCGAATAACTTAATGTAGGAATGAGCTGGACACATTGTGGAAAGCATTTGTTCGTATTTTCCAGTTGCCTTTCTGGGGGCCACATCAGAGGTACAACATCTCACTTCAGTTGGAGTGAAGTGATGGTGTGGCATCTCACCCATAGTACCATGTCATCTCTCTGAGGGTGTAGCTTTAATTTGGCCTGTCAGACTCCCGCAGCGTGATGATGATGGCTTTTCTCTTCTTCCCGCGGATCCAGTTGATCCAGTTCCATGAAAGCTATTCCCACACATGCAGGACTGAGAGCTTTGCACCTGCTAAAATGAATAGTAATAATATAGAAGTAATAATCCACAGCATTTTCTTATACATAAATGATATGATATAACCTAATATTGATTCAACATATACACAGTTCATGAAGCTTTTACCTTTTCTGTTCTACAGGTAGTTCTTTCCTGGGAAAAATCCTCTGGTGCACAGGAAATGATGCATTTTACCTTTACGCTTTGAAAGAACTGTGTAGTTAGCATGAGCAGCAATAGCTACTGGCTGAACAGAAAAAGAAAAGAGCACCACCTACAGAAACTTTTTCTTACATAAAAATCTTGCCTAGTGCAGCTTTAAGAACACACACAGTCGTACTTTCATGGCATGACTATCAAATATCAGATCAGGCTAGGTTAGTAGCCCAACCCTAAGCTTGAAATGAAGGCCTCTATAAGGCTACAAGGTCTATTGACTGTACATCTTCGAAGTAGTTTGACGGGTGGATCATGGAGTGATGTATCTTTGTCTGTCTGTTTTCCTTCCCTTTCTCTGTCTAGTTTATTCACTCCTCCTTTCTCTCTCTCTAATAATCCTAAAAGAAATTGGTACAATCTAGAATGCACCAGAAATAATCACTGAGTCTGTTATTGCTCCATTGCCCTGGAATGAAACGTACAGGTAGTTGTTTTTTTTTTTTTTACAGTACAAGGCTGACACATGATACACCACTTTACATGCACACACACAAAACCACGTGCGAGCATCCGTGCACACAGCACACACACCTCTCAGCAACCGCCCGTCTGAACAGATTTGCTGCAGTGTGGAAGAACGGGACCTAACGAAAACAGAGAAGTGC
>CABFOQ010051154.1:0-11376 GCA_900660455.1 Gephyroberyx darwinii
CGTATTATTTGTTTTAATTTTGTGCTATTGATCATTTTGTCTCAGTAGGTGTAATGTTTATCTCATGGTGTATATCTGAATCAGCAGGGCAGTCTACCACACCCTAACCTCACTCACCAGTTCATCAATAAGCGTGATTGAGAAAACGTGATGAAGCGGCGTGGAGTTTCTCACTGAGATCAGCGTCTGTGTTTTAATCCCAGCTTTCCAAAGCGATGCTGCAGCAGCCGCTTTGGGTAAAATGTCAACTACTCCACCGAGTAACGGGTGCATTGGTAAAACACACACGTACATGCGTTGCACTCTCTCTCTCTCACACATATACACACACACACATACACCTATGCACACACGCAAACTCATTCACACTGCTAGTTACCTTGGAGATGAAGGGACTATTTTCTCTCCCTGAAAAGCTATCATGCCTCTGCAGACTGGATCAAAAAGGACATGCAACGCAGCGATTCAGAAGAAGAGGAACGATAAAACTCGGTGCTTATTGCTGCTTGACCAAGTCAAACTCACCGTGGACTCTGCTGCAGTCTAACGACGGTCTGGGACCCTTTAATAGAACCCTTTAATAGAGCTAATAGTTCTAGTAAGAACCCTTTAATAGAGGGTTCTAGTTAGACCCCTTTAGTAGAGGGTTCTAGTTAGACCCCTTTAATGGAGGGTTCTAGTTATACCCCTTTAGTAGAGGGTTCTAGTTAGACCCCTTTACTGGAGGGTTCTTCCACAGGGATAAGCTGAAGAACCATTTCTACTTAGCACCACATATTCTTAGAGTGTAGCTGCTAAATTGTTCAATTCCAAATCCAAGCAGAGCCAAAGGTGAGCTCTGCTGATTCAGAGATGAATGGATGTGCAGAGAGAGGTAGAGGAAGGGTGAGGAGGGGAAGAGGAGGAAGAGCATTCAGGGCCTGATCCATGCCAGGCCATACGCCCCCTGCTGGACGAGATTATGTTTGCAGCAGTCTTCTTCCCTTGTGTTCTCTTTCCACTTCATGTTTGTTCTTTAACTGATAACATGTTGAGCTACAGGCGACTGGACTGCAGAAATGAAGAAGGTGTAATCCTGATGAGTAACGGTGTTGACAGTAGTCTTGTTCAAGTAAATTCACTTTTAAGAAGTCACAGCATGGTTTCCTTTCCTTTCCTTGGTTTGAGTCTTGAGAAAATGAGGTAGTTTCAGAAAACAATTGAGATAAACTTTTTTCTTTTAGAGCATCAAAAGCTGCTTGGAGTGAATGAGCTGCCCAGAGCCACTGATACCAGAGTGGTCAGGTTGGGTTCACACCGATACACAACCAATACTAAGTGCAAGGGGCCATAGTTTCAGCTCCCACACGATACATAACAGTTTCAAAATACTCAGTAACACTTCAAGGGCACTGTGATCCATTACAAGCAGATTATAAAAGCCTTTTCCTCAGTTTTCTTACAATATGATCATCAAACATCAGAAGATGACATTAAATGTAACGTCATAACCATACAGTTGATCTAGAAAGTGTTCAACCCCCAAATTCTTTGCACATTGTTTATTATATTATGCTCTGATGACAATATCCACTATCATGCATTCAATGTGCTGATGATGCCTTATAATTGTGTCACCAAACATTCCCGTGTCCCTTGAAACTTGCCGTAGCTTGTGGACATTGTTGGTTGCCAATACGTTACAGCGCCCTTCATAACGCCACCGACATCCCACGGTAAACACCAGCTGGCGGTGGATTACAGGCAACAGCGACGGAGCGGGATTACGGCAGAGGCTCGGCTTGCACTAGAAACCGCAGTGGCCAAGTTCTGCTCATCCTGAGTCGTGGAGTTACATGCACTGATGGTGACGGCTCAGCCCAGAGGGAACACTGAAGCATATGGACATCGAGTAGCTAGCACAGGTAAGTATGTGCATCGTGCAGTTGTGGACTGGAATCGTTTTTGTGTTTTTATTGAAAATGATTGCAGGCTTGCGTTCTTTTGAAATTGACATTTTCTTGATACTGTTTCGCCCCATCCAATTTTTCACTTTGATAGTGAAGTCCAGTTTAAACTCATGTCAGAGAACCTCCATCAGTCCAGTGACATCCAGACTGCCGGTGTTTTATTTCCATTTGATCAAGGATTGGACCTTCATCACTTCAAGCTCATCGTAGTTGAACTGAAAGTGAACATGGTCATTTATGTGTTGAATGTCTTGAACCTTTGGAGTCCTGAAACGTCTTAAACCTCCCACCGTGCGTCCACAACAATATATAAGCGTTCTCTCCTCTGATATTTGTGCTTCTCGTCCCTCAACAGTTTGTGGATCTGTCTCTGCCACTTGGTTGCGCCACGCTACACTTCCTTGCTTTTTTGCCGTTGCAGGACATGGAGAGAGAGGGATGACTTTTTGATATCCCTCATCAGTCACGTTGTACACATGAAACCGCCCCGCCACAAAGAGGTACTGCGTGAAGACCTCCGCCTGCAGCCCAGCGACTGGACGTTATTTATTCCAACGGCGTGGCGAACGTAGGACCCCCTGGCACGGCAGACATGGAGCAATTGTGATGATTTGACATCAGTCCTCTGTAATGCTGCAGCTTAAGAGATACATGCCATGAAAGACAAACTGCAGCTACTAATCTAGCGTTACATTTGTCTTGGTGGGAGAAGAGTGCAGATCTCTCATTCTGCTCTCTCCACACTGGAGTAGGATTTAAAGGGGCAAAAGTAAAGTATGATTACGATTTCCTCCTATATCTGCTGGGGTTGACAGGGCTGTTAAGTCGAAACCAATCAGAACCAAGACCACCAGGTGCTGGGATTTCTGGCTTTCCAAACTCACTTTCTGGCTCGTTCTTCCACTCAAGACACTTGACTGGCATCGCAACACAATTCGTTCTCAAGCTAAAAAAGCAAATGACAAAGCAGCGATATATTGGTGATATATAACGTCTTCACTAGACCACCGTTAAGCACACAGAAACGTATGACTGATAATCGTCTCAGACACGCAGTTATATTTTATTGCAAAAGATATTTAATACCAGGCTTTAACAAAGAGGCCTGGCGGTAAGCGAAACTATCGATCCCCACCACAGCCAATGGGCACTGAACCTCTACCTACGCCTGTTACACGCACATACGTGTGTCTCAGATTGAGTCCTAATCATTCTCTGTGTAATCTGGCCACTGATTGTGATGTGGCTTCAATTATCACCTGAAAGCCACTTACAGTAATGGTATTATGCTGTGGTCCTGTGTAGCTCGATGGGCAGAGCAAGGCACTAACGCTGTCACGGTTACGGGTTCCTGGTTACTGGACCATCCTCAAATGATTGATGCACTCATGCACTTTGGAGAAACACGTCCACCAGAAATGGTATTTTGTGTCTGTGAGTCTGCATACATGCATGGGTGTCTCCTGCAGACGTCCGCATGGGTGTTTGCCAACATACTTGAATGTAATGTTAATGCATCCACTAGGGGGCAGTGTCGCATTTACTAAAACTAACAGTACAGAAAATGATTTCTTTTTTTTGCGAACGTCATCATCCGTCGCTCCCCAGACGGCTCTGTTTCTATTCTCCGTTTGATTCAGTTTGTTTGTTTTAGGTCGTTTTGGGTCAAACCCCCGACGCTACCGGCTATACTCCCCCGCTCAACCGATCAGTGTTTGTTTGAGGCCGTCGACCCGTCTGCAAGCATCTGCAGGCTACGCTTACCCATAAACCCCTTCTCTACGCGGAGACGTTTATGTGTATCTACGCAGAAGCAGAACTCGGCCTTTAGTGGTATTTATGTCATCAGCCTGCCTGGCCCATATGCTTTGACGCTGACGTCTTCTGCTCTAAAGTTCATGTTCCACCAACAAAAACACAAGCACTTTCAGTCCCATGTTGCCATGGTTTTGAGAGGACGTCTGGCTGGGAGTCCTGCTGCACTGTGGCCACTGACTTTCTTCATCAAACAGACTGGGGTGGCCTAGAGGTCAGAGAAGTGGGCTTGAGTTTGGAAAGACGCCAGTTTGAATCCTGGATGAAACGCTCTGCAATACTATAAGACGTGCTTGTTTAAAGGACACAGTTTCTTAAAGTGAGAAGACGCTCAGACGGCACAACACTCGGGAAGGTTGAATTGCATTCACAAAGTAATCTATTACAAATTACCACTAGTTAGTTTAGTAATGTTACTGGATTCATTTTAAATATGTTCAGAATCAATAGAATATGAAGTAAGAAATACATTTTACTCTTAGAGACTAATAGGAACATCATCCAAAACCATAATCAACTATTATTTTAAGAAGTGATGTTTGTATCTACGATCTCTCAATGTAAATTATGTTTTTCTCTCCCAACATGAGGCGGCAGCAGCCTAGAGACCTGAAGGTCGCAGGACGAATCCCAGACTGGCGGGGACAAATTCGGCGGGGAAGGTCGATGCAAAACACTCTCGCCTCCCCTAACAGCTCCTGTCAGCTACTGTACTGGCCCTGTAGGAGCCCACGAGCAAGGCACCACACCCCCAAAGTGCTCCATGTGGAGATGCAGTAGAAGACTGTGGTTGTACTGGGCAGCTCAATGTGTGAAGCTGTATGGATGTGAAGCAGCTTGGTGCTCATAAAAGCCATCAATTTCTCCTAGGTGAATAAAGGTTTTAAAAGGGTTCCTCCACGATTCTGCTGATCAAATTTAGCAGGACCTCCAGCAGCATCTCCAGGACCAGGATCCATCAGAGTCTCTGTTGAACATGTGGTGTGAATGTCCAGGTCTGGTTTCTGCTCCAACTATCTCTCAGGACCGAGACTATCAGGACATTTCTGATCTGAAGTGGATCAACAACATTCAACACTTCACTGGTTGGAGGAGAAGATCAGAAACACATTTCCAAAAACATATGCACATGTCCTATTTTCCACAACTTCTCCAGGCCTGGAAAACACAATTCAAGAATTCCAAGAGGTTTCCAGGAACCCTGTTTGAAAAAAACCTGACATTGTCTTTACTCCTCATTCGTGCAGCCAGATCTATGGCGAGAACCACTGAGAACCACTTCTAAACAAAGAGGAGGAGGACCGTGACAAGGAGTTACGTAGGTGATCGACACAGGGACAACACTGTAAAGACCTATTGATCTGTGGGTCTTATGAGCTTCAGGGAGCTGATCAACGCTGACAGAGGAAAACCACATATATGCAAAAAGAGCCCGAGGGTCATGAAACCGACTCAATACATACACAAAAAGAAACCATGACAGGGCAGGATACTGAGGTGGGCCTGCTGCTGGCTCTGACTGATGTCTGAATCAATACAGGCAGACACAAGAGTCTTTCTCAAACAGACAAAACACCAATTACATCTTACTTCAAGTCCTTTTTTTCCCCGCGACAGCAGCAGAGAGTATTCTGGACACGGGTCACAAATATGCACAGAGGTTGTTGAGTGACCGGTGTTTCTCGGAGGCTTATAATTGGACCTTTGGATCCACTCTTTCAGTCTTTCAGGGAAGGATCACGTTCCTCCTCTGAAATCCCTGCAGGTTTTAACCGAGTCCTTTCAACAGCTGCATCATACCAATGACAACCAGGCACTAAACCCCCCACAACCCCACATAAATACTACAATATAATACAGTATTTGGTGTATTTTTCTCTACTAACCAGACAAGAGGATGTCCGATCTGTCCACGGCCACCGTCTGAAAAATGGTTCCAATAAATATTGATCATGGGCCGATGAGTGAACTTTCCTGTTTCTATTTTTACATCTGACTTAGAATTACATTCCTGTGGTAGCTTTTAAAACCTTTCCTGTACGGAGCGAACGATGAAACAGTGATTCCCTGTGAAAGAGAGACTCACTTTCAGCTGTAGGCTATGAAAGTATTCAATGAATTTAGTGCTGATGATATACACACATATCAATAAGTGATCGGAAGAATGTGCAATAGTCATACTCACCCATATGAACGGTGTATTTCAAGGCTATTTCACGCTTTTGAACGCACAGCTAACGGGAACGGCAGCAGAACCGGTGTGGACGGTACGTAGGCTGACGCTGAAAGAGCTGGTTTAAAGTGATGATGGTATTCTGACGGTGGTCACGAACCATCTTGAGCTTTCTTGGTTTGTGACTACTACGAACTGAGTGGACATCCTGCTCTCTCCATCAAACAGGCTGACCGGGTGAATCCAGGTGAAAGCTGTGGGTCCTTATTGATTTCACCAGGAACTCAAGGACAGGAAGTCAAACGGGGGCTGCTGGGATTAGTGGATAAGAGAGATTAGATGATGGAGGTGTGGCTTCAGTTCTAGCTTCAATATAATAGTATAACCTGCTGGGGGGTCACATGGTCAGATCGGTTCAAGGTCAATAGCTCCAGTCAAATATTGGAGATCATAATAATAACTGCTCAAGAATGTATTTTATTTGCAGTGACAGTTTCTTCTGAGGTTTCCAGGGTGACTTCTGTGAAATAACTTGATTTAATACTTTATTTGCTTTTGACTTTCCTCTTTCATGTAACGTTGAACGTGCTTTGCTTTTGTACATTGTTTGACGTTTTTTGCCTCTTACTTTTAAGTTTGTCTTGAGAGATTTGTAATTTCAACGTCTCTACCTGGTTAGATATAGTTAATACAGTAAAATGTGAAGAAGCGTGGCACTGAAAAGATCTCAGAAAATCCTTCCCTTGATCAATAAGGGCTACAAAAACCTCTGATCACCATCTAGTCAGGACAAGCTCGTCCGGCACCTGTGACCATCTGACAAAAGGAAAGAAACCATAATTTGTTGCGCCCGACTCTGTATTTCAAAACTAAACACACCAGAAAAGCCGCCTCATCACCAACCTCATTTAGCGAGCTGGTGACCTCTGACCCCTCAGGAGGCGCCACAGTGCTCTGGCGCCTCCTCCCGGGTTCTCCTCCCTGGTTCTCCTCCCCGGTTCTCCTCCCAAGCAGCTGTTTTTGTTCTGACAGTCTAATTTATGTATCTGTGAACATTGCTGCTGCCCGCTGAGCCTCCGGGGTCGCTGCTGACAGCAAGCAAATCCTTTTAATTACACACTGTTTACTTTCCCTCCAGCTACAGTCGGATGTCCTGGTTTCACCGGCCGAGGATCTGCCGGAGAGGCACGGTGAAACCGGGGTCGAACCGGAGTGGACCGCTGCCGGTGAACGCCCGTTACGTTTAGTTCGACGCTTCAGGTGATTTATCCCATTTTGCCGTAACAAGTGTTTTCCTGTTCGTCAAACTGGAGGCTCACATGGTGACTTGTGTGCTGAGTGACAACTATTACAAGTCTCTTGTACAAATACACACAAATGTCATAAATGACAACAGAAACATCGACACCTTCATCCTCTAGAGATGGTTTTCATCCGACAGCAGGGACACGCCATCAGGGTTTCAGGAAAACTTCTGAGGCTGATGCTTGAGGACAGGATAACACTACAGCCACTGATACACTCTGCAGATGTTAAATGACTTTTTCACCTGATGTAATTCTCCATATCACAATGTACAACTATTTAACAATAAATGCCATTAAGTGAATAAATAAATGTATTTTTATATCAAAATCTCAGTATTTTCCTGTGTATTTTTAGCGGTTGCTTCATGGCGTACCAGCAGGCGTACAGAAAAATTCCACCCAATAATACCGCAACATGATTTCTGATCATCATATAAAACCTACCAACTTCACAACTCTCAAAGTGGCACGAGTGACAGCACAGCACAGCGCTGCATTTCTGTTTATCCCCCAGAACCCTGTTTCCTCGTTTCCCCCGCGACACCCCGGCTGCTTCCCGGTGGCTGGAATTTATTGAATTTGTGACAGCTCAAGATTATGTGCATTTCACAGCGGATTGCTTCACCAACTAAACCCTGTATGCAATTCGCTGCCTTTGTTTGTTCTGATCCAACCCACTCGCTTTCTGAACAGTCCCACCTCAGCGTGCTGTTTCAAGCGGAAATGCCATTTCCTCGGGACTTTAAAAAGGAACGCGTCGTGCTGCATGCAGCCGGCAGCAGCAGCAGCAGCCTACAGGGCATGGAAGTAGTCTAGAGCAGGTCGGAGACTGTAATGTCACCCGTCTGAATCTCCCGTCCCTCAGCAACTGAAGTCAAAGTGCACTTGAGCATAACACTTAATCTCAACTAATGAATGTGACCGGAGCTGTAACACACATGCCCAGTAAACCTTCCCTGTTCAAATAAAGGTTAGAACCACTGCTGACACAGGCCGTCTGTTACCGACCACCTTAGTCAGCATGGGGGGGGATTATGTTGCCAATACATAATGGGACCAATCAATACCTTAATACCCAGTAGGAGACGACGTGTTGTACAGACATTTAATGGTTCCACTTTGGAAACGTTTGTTCGGCCGCTACACTTCCTCCTACAGCTGCAGCCACACTGCGCTGCATGGAGGGATACCTCTACTGTTAGCATGTCGTGTCTTCTGCTGCAGCAGCATGTACTGTGTTGATCTGTAAGCTGCTGATACGTCTCCACTCTCCCAGACAATTTCTGGTACATTCACTCTGCTTGGCCCAAAAAAAAAAAAAAACCCAACTCATTCTGACTCACTTTTGTTGAGTGTTTTTCACCAGCAACTGCAGAGCCCTGACACGGTGGGAGAACCAAGCAGCGCTCATCATCACAATGCAAACAATGTCGCTACTGACAATGCAACCACGGCACGAGAAAGGCGCGTATGAGCCGAGTTGCCGTCGATGCGAATCTTCCCCGACTGCTTACTAAGCTGAAAACTTTGGAAAGCTCAGGAGTTTAATGAAACTGCTTACCGAGTTGGAGCGCTCGCGCTAGTTTGTCGATGTGATAGTGAAGCTAAATCATTTAAACCTGACAGATAACATTTGTTCTCACACCGCTGACTGATTCACTCAGCTTCTTGCAGCACCGCCCTGCTTCGTATCATATCACATGTTCACCAACCAGTCACTGAGCCGCTCCACCGGTTAGAGACGCCTCGGTCAGATTCGCTTCCCCCCTCCGGATTTTTCCAGATGGTCTGTAATTCGAACCAGCAACCCCTTGAGATAAGCCTGGAATTGTTTTCATGATTTCAACAACCTTTCCCTGCGCACTTCACTTTGGGAACGAGTACGCCGGTGAAAAAACACTCAGCGAATCACGGCAGATGAATGAAGGTTAAACACATCTAGGCGGTTGGCAAATCAGAAAGTAAGAGTTGTTTCCCACACCAGATCCTAGCAGGTTCAAAGTAAAATCTATGAAAGTGTGGATTTGACAGTTTAGCAGTTCAAAACAATTCTCAAAGCGTTTTAAAGCAGAGGTGAGCAAGAGGTCTCACCGTGGGAGGAGGAGGGTCTCCATGTGCACCTTGACACCAGAAAATGAGGGAACAGATTTTGCCATCAGTGCCAATCAAACAGAAACTATCAGTGTCAAAATGAAAAATATCTCCTCTACATTTAGAGTCATTTATCTGATCAGCGGGCTCCAGCTTGATGGGAGTAATGATAATGTACGTGACACTTCTGCTGTCAGATAATAAAGCTTTTCATGAACTGAAAACTTTTTTTTTTTTGAATAGGTTTCATGAGCAGCACGTTCTTGAAGATATAAAGAACCATGTCAGCTCTCAATTAGAAACGAGAGTAAGATACACTGGAGCCGGTACAAAGTTTTCATGCATCAGAAGCAATACGCTCCCTGGAGGCTGGAAACAAGCGCACGTTTGTGTGTGTGCGTGCACGTGGGTGCGGGACAGCCTCTCATTGAGCAATCATTACTTGGTGTACGAACCAGAACAGGGAGAATTGAACGCCATCCAAATTAGGCTTTCAACTCCTCAGTCCCCCCTCCAGCTTTGCTCGTCTGCAAGCTTGCAAGCTCAGAGTTACCGCTTCATGGATTTTCACTTGCAGGATTTTCCCTGACAGAGTAGAAACAAGGTGCCCAGTGTTCATAGAGCACCAGACTGCAGGGCTTTAGCGGGCTACAGTAATAATAACACCCAAGAGGATGTTCCTACGTGTGATTATGGAGCACCATCAGCAGCAACAGCCCCCACGAGGACAGTAAATAGCATTCTCCTGGTTATCAGGACTTGGCCATCTAGTAAAACAATGCCTGCCAGCGCATGTGTGCCGACTTCAACGTTGTATACATACGTAAGAATAAAAAACAGGAGAAAATCTAACTCTTAAGATCTCTGAGACTGTTTGAGGATGATCAGCAACACATCTTGAAAACGTCTCGTCCTTTAACACTTCAAACACTAAAATAAGAATTTCGTTCCTCATTTCTGAGAATATGACATTTTGCTGATACAGGCTTTTATTGTATCATGTCATCATATTTTATTCTCTAATCAAGAAATGAATGCTTGTGGTCTGTGGTATGCCTGTGTATTTTTGGAGTAACACAAGGATGATAAAAAACACCCAGATTGCTGTTATGTGTTTTCCACAATAGCAACAATACACATTAGCGTCTTAGTTTACAGCTTTCCAGCCATGTTTCTTCCACAACAGCAGCAGTATATTGAGGTGAAGTCTGACTGATGGCTGAATCAATACATCCAGTCTTTCTCAAAACCAGCTGGCCTGCAGGCTGCCCCCCCATCACATCCCCTTCAAAGGGAAACAGTCCCACTTTTTCTGTGTATCTTGGGTTTTTCTTTAATCTGTTCCAGCTCGTTTCTAAAAGGTCCTAAACAAGCGCCGGTCCTGCACGTCAGACAAGCATTTTGTGACTATAGGCAAAAATGTTGTCACCAGTCTGGCAGTTTTCTTTATGGCGTCAGGAAATAACAAAAACAACATCTGCAATTTGTGTCAGCGTCTTACCTCTGTGCACAAATGTTGACTTTTCTGTGCAGAAGTTCAAATTTAGGATCAGAAGAAGATCAGACTGTTCAGATCTGCACCCAATACTCACAAAGAAGTAAGTTAAGGAACTGGACACACTGACACACTGCAGTCTATACATGCAGTCTATACATGGTAGTCTATACATGCAATCTATACATGCAGTCTATACATGCAGTCTATACATGCAGTCTATACATGCAGTCTATACATGGTAGTCTATACATGCAATCTATACATGCAGTCTATACATGGTAGTCTATACATGCAGTCTATACATGGTAGTCTATACATGCAGTCTATACATGGCAGTCTATACATGCAGTCTATACATGGTAGTCTATACATGCAATCTATACATGCAGTCTATACATGCAGTCTATACATGCAGTCTATACATGCAGTCTATACATGCAGTCTATACATGCAGTCTATACATGGCAGTCTATACATGGTAGTCTATACATGCAGTCTATACATGCAGTCTATACATGGTAGTCTATACATGGTAGTCTATAC
>CABFOQ010051180.1:0-13520 GCA_900660455.1 Gephyroberyx darwinii
TAATAGTAGTAGTGGTAGTGGTAGTAGTAGTATTAGTGGTAGAGGTAGTAGTAGTAGTAGTAGTTGTGGTAGTAGTTGTAATAGTAGTAGTAGTAGCAGTAGTAGTAGTTGTAATAGTAGTAGCAGTAGTAGTAGTAATAGTACTAGCAGTAGTACTAGTCATAGTAGTAGTAGTAGTAGTATTAGTGGTGGTAGTAGTAGTAGTAGTAATAATACTAGCAGTAGTACTAGTAGTAGTAGTAGTAATAGTAGTAGTAGCAGTAGTAGTAGTAGTAATAGGTCCTACTACTGCTGTACTCATGAATGTGTACTGCTGTACATGGCGGCTCTACTTCCTGTGTACTCTCTGTCATCTCCAGGTGTACGTCGTGTCTCTGGGCGGGATGTTGATCAGTCAGCCTTTTACCATTGGTGGATCAGGCAGCACCTATATCTACGGCTACGTCGACGCCAAATACAAACCCAACATGACCAGGGAGGAGTGCCAGCAGTTTGCCACCAACGGTACCGTTACTTGCTGCACAGCCCTGTTTTATGAGGACGTGGTTTATACTGTTATCACATAAGGATGGGAAAATGTAGGCAGAGAAAATCAGGGTGTGTTTGTGTGTAACTGTGTGAATGTGAATCATGGCGCTGCAGAAAGGAAACCTTCCCTGGATATGCAAGGGTTAGGAAAAGCCAGTCAGAGGTGAGATTCAAGTTGAGAGGAAGGAAGTTAGACTTATATAGATTTAGAGGATGTGTATGTTCTTATGTACCCAGAATCAGGAGGTCTACAGTATTGTATGTACTGTACCTGTTATATGGGGTAATGGTGTGTTTTTGTACCTAAGGGGAAAAGTTAAGGTAAATGAAAATCAGTTGTTACTTTCTTCCTTCCTTCCTTCCTTCATAACTTGCTTCCCTCTCTTTCCTCCCTCCATTCCTATCCGTGTGTCTCTATGCTTACAGCCCTTGCCCTGGCCATGGGTAGAGACAACGTCAGCGGGGGCGTGGCTCATCTGGTGGTGATCACGGAAACGGGGGTGGAGCACGTGGTCGTTCCTGGCAACAAGCTGCCCAAGTTCCACGATGAGTGACTGCCTTCCAACAACCAATCACGTTTAGATGTCTTTGTAAAACAGGGAAATAGCCTGGAACCATAAACCACAAGCCTGCTCTGTTTAGAAATTACTCAATAGAAAAATTCTTCACCTTTCAATCCATTTATCCTTTCAACGTGAGCTCACTGGTAGTGTAAATTCTCAGGTTAGCCTGTCTATGTGGAAATGGCAGCTTAATCGGCCATTTTAACTCCTGAGTTTGTGTTATGTTCTTATGAGGACGCCACTCACCCATTTCTCTATATCCTTTGTATCCATAATCCTGTAATCTGTGACACGGTTTGCAACCCAGGATTGCTATTACACACTATAAAACAGAAGCAGCATTTGTCATCTTTTCTGCCTTTGTTGCCATCTTCAAATTGTTATGATTTTATGTGTTGTAAGATAATGTACGCTTATGACAATAAATAGTGTTTTCTACATCCCTGCTGTTTGTCTGTTCTCTTTCTTTACTTCTTGAGTTGTGAGCCTCAGACTATATTATCAAGTCTATTTTACATGTGTTGTTTTATATATGGGAATTCCTATTTCATATTTTTGCATACATTTGCACCATATCATTTTAAGGCTTTAAACCTTTTCAGGTTAGGATAGGATATAATATGTAATGATGTACAGCAAAATGTGTTCTATTGTATACATAGTTTATGGCACATATAATGAAATAATAACCATTTAGCCTGATGCACTCAATCTTCAGTGTTTATTAACTGTTGAAAACAAGCTGTGGCTGCAGCTCATTGGCAGACGAGGAACAGACTTTACTTTCGATTTCTCCTCAATTCAGGAAAACATGGAGCCCGTCTGATGTGCGAAATCACTTGGTAGAAAATCGATAAAAGAAGTTGTGAAGCTGTAGAAAAGTTTAGGGAAAGTTGGGGAACAACACGAAGCCTCTACGGCTCGGTTAACCGTCTGGCGTCGGTTTGGTGTTAAATTCACTTCAGCCATCGTCGCCTGCTGTCGCTACCTGGATCCACTCACAGCGCCTCAGTATGTTGGAAGAAACAGGACCCGAGTGGTTGTCCGAGGAGGTGAAAACCGGAGTAAGTAGAAATAACTTCAATTACCAAGGAGGAGAAAGCTTAGATAACTTAAGACTTCATGATCTGTTTATATGCGCCACACTGCACGCGCCAACTGTACATTTTGCACATGCGGTAGAAACCATTACAGATACACGAAAAGGAAAAACTGGAAATTATGATGAACTGTTTTTTTGTTTTTACCTGGTTTCAGACAACCATTCTTGCCATAGAATTTAATGGAGGAGTTGTGCTGGGGTCTGACTCTCGGGTGTCTGCTGGGTAAGTCTGCGTGTGCGTGTGCGTGTTTGCGTGCATGAAGCTGTGTCTGTTGTATGAGTCCATTTCCACATTCTGTAATAAGCCAGTAATTTTTAAACCCGACTTGCTTTCTTTGCCTCTAATTTCCAAAACTCTTCCATCTCTCCATCTCTCTCTTCTCTCTCTTCTTTTCCTCTCCATCATGCCCTCCATCTTCATCCCTCCATCCAGAGCATCAGTGGTAAACAGAGTGATGAACAAGCTGTCTCCCCTCCATGACAAGATCTACTGTGCTCTGTCAGGCTCTGCAGCGGACGCCCAGACCATCGCTGAGATGGTCAACTACCAGCTAGATGTCCACAGGTGATATTAACTAGTGGATATCAGTCATGTTGTCTACTTACGATATGATGGACTAAATAGTCTATAAAACCAGTACTATTGGATATGTGTGGGTCTCTCTGCCTTAAGGAGCTGCTAACCCTCAAATTTCACTATCCAGGGTTTCAATGGAGATTTGAAGTGTGCCATGATGGTCTAAATGCTGTTTCAGAGGCTTTTCCACCCTGACAAGAATACAATTCTGGGGAAATACTGAATACTTCACTGAAAGTTTCACTGAATACTAACAATGAATATAATCTTGTTGACATCAAAATGGTCAAATTCTTCAATCTAAAAATATCAGTATCCTATCGGCCTTCAAAAGTCCATATTGATTGAAACCCATTACCTTTATTTTTCTGCATACCTCTATTAGACCAAGAAAAACAGGCTTCTATTGCGTTCAATACCTGTAGTCCTTCTGCTAATGACACAATGCAGCACTTGGCTGCTTCAGTACCAGCTACAACCTGAATTTGCAGATACAGCACTTGTGTGCAAACAGGCACTCCCACTGGTTTGCATTGGCACAAAAGTGACCTAAAATTGATGTTGCTGTTGTGTGCTATTTTCTCTTTCTGTCTTTGTATTGGAGTCTGCTACAATATATTGTTAACGTCTTTCTGTTTCAGCATTGAGATAGGTGAGGACCCCCAGGTTCGCTCAGCTGCCACTCTGGTGAAGAACATCTCATACAAGTACAAGGAGGAGCTGTCAGCACATCTCATTGTGGCCGGCTGGGACAGGAGAGCCGGGGGGCAGGTCAGTAATCACATGTTGGCAGCGGTAGCCTTGAGGTTAGAAGGTAGAGACCAAAAAGTTGCTCATTCAAATCCCAGGATCAGCTGGGAAAACTGTGGGGGATTACTGTGGAACTGTACTGTAAGGTGCTTTGAATGAAATACTCCACCAAGACAGCATACTGTATGTTATAGGGTTCCTTTCTTCCTTTCGCCCTTTGACCTCTCCCAGGTGTTTGCGACCCTGAATGGACTCTTGACAAGGCAACCGTTTGCAGTCGGTGGTTCTGGCAGTTTGTACGTCTACGGGTTTGTTGATGCCGAGTATCGCAAAAACATGAGCAGGGATGAGTGCCAGCAGTTTGTTGTCAACAGTAAGTGACTTCCCACAGGCCTCACTGTAGGATGTTCAAAAGGAGACTAAAGGATTGTGGGTTGTGGAGATGATTGCTATAAGAAGAGTTGTTATGATATTATTTATGTTATATTGTGCGTATCATTGTGTATATTGTGTCTGGTGCAAACTAGGCCTATAATTTGAGTTTTTATCTATTCTCTCTCTCTCTCTCTCTCTCGCTCTCTCTCTCGCTCTCTCTCTGCTAGCTCTCTCTTTGGCAATGAGTCGTGACGGCTCCAGTGGAGGTGTGGCCTACATTGTCACCATTGATGAACACGGCACAGAGGAGAAACTCATTCTGGGAAATGACTTACCCACCTTCTTTGACCAATGATCAATGTGTAGTACATGACACATACATGTAACCTGTGTCTGAAAGTAACTGTTTTGCTCACCTGGTAAACTAAAAAAAAATGTTCAATGCTATTTCATGTGTAGAACCAGGCTCTGTGTGTTGATTTAAAGCTTTCTCACTCATTTATAGAACGGATCAAGTTTGTAATTCATCACAAAGTGCAACAGAAGTATTTTGAAGCGTGTGGCAGGTGACCCTTATTGATTTGTGTGTCAAAGGGTCACTGCTGCATTTGGGTCTTTACATGAAAAGAGTACTAATATTCCCACGGTGAGGCTACATTTACATGGGTAACATACACAACCTCTCACAACCCCTAACCCAGAGAAATATAATAACAAAAAAGTGATCGTGTAAAGCAATCTTATTCTTTAAGAGGCAGTATAGCAAATGAAGAAATTACCAGGGGAGGAAATTAGCCCTTTTGTCCTCAGTTGGCATTTTCATCCCAAGATTCAGTCACTTACACGAGGCCATTTACCAGCCGATTACATTCTTATAATAAACTAGGACCTCCAAATGATGTGCTGAAGTGGATGGTAGATTAGACACATTCACCAGCATCATCATGCACCTTAACGGATGTATTCCACATATTGTCCACTTGTTTTGATGTCTGTGTGAGCTTTTAAGAAAATAAAAGCAACATGTGTTTAAACTGTTACTGTTTATTTATCCAGCTACTGTTCTTGACAATGCACCAGTGGATAAACAAGCTTTTCTGTTCTGAAGTAGATTCTTGCTTAATACCATAGATAATGCTGAAGGTTATGCAGTCTTCATCCCATGATGATGATGATGATGGTAGTCAGAGGGAAGAGGATGATGCATAGGAAGAGTAGGAATACATAGGTGATAACTCAGCTCACCCCTGAATCACTATGTTATCGTTATCGATCCATTATTTAGAAAACTCGAGCTTGTGAGTTTGAAGGAAACCCCCGGTATTCCTAGAAAATGAAACTGAAAGTAAACACTGGCACAGGGTGATGCAGGAGATCTAACACAAGGCAGTGGCAGACGAGGCATACGAGGACGACTGACACTGCTAAAATGGCAGATTACAGACCGACAATAATTCGTAAAATAGTTGCTTTGTCTTTAGCAGTGTGCGTCGACCTGTCACTCTGCTACGCGGTGGCGTTCAGAGAGAAAAGTCACTCTGGAAGCCTGGAGCGCCTCTGGGCTGTTGCCGCTCTCCGGTGCCTGGCGTTAATGGTCGTATCGCTGCTCACTTTGGGAGCCCTAACACCGGTACTAATTCGTTATATAACGGCACACAGTCTCCTTGCTGCGGTGTTTGGGACCGGGATCAAGATACTGCACGGGGGCGGTGAGGAGAGCGCATGGGGACTACTGGTGGATTTGCGCTCGTGGCTGATGTGTGCCGCAGCGTCGCTGGCTGGTGCTCTGTTCTGGGAAACCACCGTGCCGGACAGTGAAGACGAAGCCGAGGGGAAAGAGAAGAAGCAGAAGGCCAGAGTGTTGTTTATGAGAGTCCTGCGCTTGTACAAACCCGACTGTCCTCTGCTGTTTGGGGCGTTTGTGTTCCTGTCTCTCGCTGTTCTCTGTAAGTTGGCCAAAGACACCACAGTCGTTGAAAAGTATGAGGATGATGAATCTGGGGAGATAGAATCAGGATGATGCTGAGGAGAGAAAGAAAGTGAAGCAGGGAGATGATGATAATGCAAGTCAAATCAAATTGTTTGTATAGGACATTTCCTGCAGCGTAACCCAAAATGATTTACAAACGTTGTAAAAAAAATAAAAATAAAATAAATAAATTATAATTATATTTATGGTAGTGCTTCCATACCAAGTGCATACCTGTTTTAGCCTGGAGGGGAATGGTACCACTAATCATGCTAGTGTTGCACTCTGCTCTGCCCTTTGAGCTATGATGATGATGATGGTGATGTGTTTGTGTGTGTGTGTGTGTGTGTCATGTTCAGGTGAGATGTTCATCCCATTCTACACGGGGAAAGTCATCGACATCCTGGGCAGTCAGTACCAGTATAATGAGTTCCTCTCAGCAGTCTTCTTCATGGGCCTGTACTCACTGGGAAGGTAAGACAATTACAGGTCCGGACAGTGTTGTGGTCCAGTCGCCAAACCACCAAGGTCATGTCCAAGTCACCAAGGTCATATCTGAGTCCAGTCTTGAGTCCTCAGTCCTCAGCACCCAAGTCCCAGTCAAGTAACCAGTTTGGGTTCAAGTAGTCCAGGCTAGAACAAATTAAGAACACATGGCTGTTGTCATGTGAAAACCATGTTTTTGGAAATATGTGTTTTTCACCAGACAGCGACAAATTCACCTCCGTCACATTAAAAGCCAGTTTATTGGTCATACTGGTGACTTTCTAAGTTGTGGATTTCAGTCATTTTATTAAAATCAAAGTGTTAGGCTTCTGAGTTGTGTCTCGAAGTATAACCAAAATGATTAAGCAAATTTGAACATTATAACATCAAAGTTATTGTATTTTAACAGAGCGTATTAAAATATACCAATGATGTTGCTACAACAAGCAACATTCCCACTCCCACCTGCTCACCAATAAGTTACATAAGTGGTTGTGTTGTGACATAAATTCATAGTCTATAGGCCTATATTGTTAACCAGTATGTCATTATGTGTGCGTGTGTGTTTGTGTGTGTGTGTGTGCGTGTGTGTGTGTGTGTGTGTGTGTGTGTGTGTGTGGTACAGCTCTTTTAGTGCAGGCTGCAGAGGGGGTCTCTTTCTCTGTGCGATCAATAGCTTCACATGCAGAGTGAAAGTCAAGCTGTTTGGGGCTCTGGTCAAACAGGACATTGGATTCTTTGAGACCACTAAGACAGGTAAGAAATCATTTATCACACACTGTTCACAGAACAGGACAGAATACAATAGCATAAATATGCTACCAGCCCTGCTCAGCACCGTTATTCTTGGCATCTCTCTCTGTAAGTGACATTGCATCTAGGCTGTCTAGGACACCGTACTGATGAAGAAACACAGGGCAGGGCAGGAGCTCATTTCTACGGTGTTCTGTGCAGGTGAAATCACATCCAGGCTGTCCAAAGATACCACCCTGATGGGAAGGGCAGTGGGTCTGAATGTCAACGTGCTGCTGAGGACGTTCATCAAGACCCTGGGCATGATCTCCCTCATGATGAGTCTCTCCTGGAAGCTCACCTTCCTCGTGCTGATGGAGACGCCCATCACAGGCCTGATCCAGAACATCTACGACACACACTACCAGGTAAACGCAGGCTAATTGAAGATAGCCAATGAGTGAGCAGGCAGCTCCTCAATTACAGAAGCTGAGCGCGTTCATGGTTGCTCATATATTTTTAATCCTGTTACCTAGAGATCACGGCTTAATGGCTTTGCTGAGATCCCCAACTTTTGTCACATTGCTGTTGCCTTCATGCTGTTGCAAGCCTAGTAAGCCTGGTAGTGTAGACAGACTGAAGAGGAACTGACACTGTCTGAAGGAGAGATCAGGATTGAGTAACACAGGCAGTAATTGCCACACTCAGTAACCTAATTAAAGTTTGATATCTTGAGGTGATGAGATAAATAAGTCGTGATCTCAACATAACAGGAGTAAAATATGAGCCTGTACTCAATGTCTTGCTCAAGAACACAGGGAAGATGAAGTCAATGTGATTTCTTTTAATTAGATGTCAAGCAACACTGAGATAAAAAAAATCTCAGTGAGAATGAGAGAGTATTTTATCCGTCACCATAGTGCGTATGTGCGGTTCCCATTGATTTGATTTTGAAGTTATGAGATTTGTTTTTAATTCTCATTCTCATGTCTACTGTTTTCCCCAGAGTCTGTCCCAGGCGGTGCAGGACTCGATGGCTCTTGCCAACGATGCAGCGGATGAGGTGGTGTCTGCTATCCGGGTGGTACGGAGCTTTAATACCGAACGAGGCGAGGCCCGTCGCTATGACAACCGGTTGATGGACACACACAATCTCAAGACCCGGCGGGACACTGTGAGGGCTGTTTACCTGCTCGCACGGAGGGTGAGAAGTTTGTACATTTTGTATAATGGTGTGTGTATTTTTTGGGGAGGGGGTGTTCCTATGGCTGTAGATCACATCAATTAACAATATTTCTGTTTGTGTGTGTGTGTGTGTGTGTGTGTGTATGTGTGTGCCAATATAGCTGACAGGGCTGGGCATGCAGATGGCCACTCTGTACTATGGCAGGCTGTTCATCCAGAGGGGTCAGATGACCACTGGCAACCTGGTTTCCTTTGTCCTCTACCAGTCGGACCTAGGCGACAGCATCGGGGTATTAGCAATGACAGTACATTATACTGTGTCAGTACATTATAACACTGTCTGGGGTTGTACTCAAGAGCAAATACCAAGTACTAGTGCCTGCTATGTTTGTCAGTGGCTGGTAGGTTTGTCTATTCTGACAGTTAACCAACCATCTCTTGGAGGTGCTGAGCTATTCTGAAAATCTGGGAAAATAGCCAAAGTGGTTTCCCCCCCAGAAAACAACTGAATAAATGAATAAAAAGAAAGAAAATCAAATTTCACATTGCATGATATTGCATAATGACATTTATTTCTTGCCAGAAATTGTCAAATTGTGGCTATTTTGTTATGGAATGAAACCCGTCCGATGTTGCAGACCATTTTCTAAATTCTTTCTTGGTAAACATAAACATATATCGATCTGTTCAAAAATGAAAAGACAGGAAATGTTAAAATGTATGTAGTGATCGATAAGTAATCGATTGACCCTGGCCTATCACCACTAATTCCAGACACTGATCTACATCTTCGGCGACATGGTGAACTCGGTGGGGGCTGCTGGGAAAGTGTTTGAGTACCTGGACAGGGAACCTCGGGTCAGCTCAGAGGGGAAACTCAAACCTGATCACCTGAAAGGACACGTCACCTTCCAGAGCCTCACCTTCGCCTACCCTTCACACCCCGATAAACCAGTGCTGCAGGTGAGGCTTGTGACGTGTGTTCTTTGGTCTTCATTTCATTAACAGCATCAGATGTATTAATTGCATTTGATTCCACTTTCATTATATCGGTCTATTGCATTTAGCCATTGTCTGTTATCTTGTACCAGGACTTTTCTGTGGAGCTGAAGCCAGGTAAGATGGCGGCGCTGGTGGGTCCGTCCGGAGAAGGAAAGAGCACCTGTGTGAGTCTGCTGGAGCGATTCTACGAGCCGCAGAACGGAGAAATCCTACTGGACGGTCAGCCGCTGAAATCCTATGAGCACCGTTTCCTCCACAGGAAGGTGACGTACATTAAACATTAACATTAAATGTACTTTGATGTTGATGTATCTTGCATTTCTGGGCTCATTATTATATTTCCAGCAGCTACAATGAGAAAATGTTTCATTGATCTCAACGGTGATCAACGGTAAATGTCATGTTTTGGTGTCAGCCCCTCAGAATCAAAGAGCGAGGGCTTCTTTCTTGTTTAAGTAATACAAAAAATCTGCTTTTGCCATCACTTATTCCCGTTCTCTGGGGGTTGTCGAAAGGCATTCTGGCAAATGAAGGAGATCACTAACTGAAGTGCCAATAGACAAGTTAGATTGAGGGAATGTGGGTACACCAAAAAGTAACACGCTTAATCACAAAATAACGCCTCGATGCATTGACCATCACAGATTGATCACATACAGCAGCATTTGTAACCCATTCAAGCTGACGGGAGTGTGTTTAACAGATAGCCCTGGTGAGCCAGGAGCCTGTCCTCTTCTCTGGCTCCATCAGACACAACATAGCCTACGGCCTTGATGGCTGCTCACTGGATGAGATCCAGGAAGCAGCACGAAAAGCCAACGCCCATGACTTCATCAGCCGCCTGGAGAAAGGCTACAACACAGGTAGATGAACAGATTGGACTGTCCCTCATGCTATTTGACTTGGGTGAGGGCCCACAGAGAAAACCAGCTTTACGTGTTAGAGAAAGGGAGGTGAATGAGAGTGGAAATGTTATTGGGGAATAAGATTTATTTATTTTATTTATGTCGATTTCATTTTGTTCAATAGCATAAATCAAGCCCCTTACACTTGGTCTTTCTTTGGTTTTTGAGTTGAGCACCTCCTGCCTCTATGTGTTATGGTTTTGTAATACTGCCCATTTCTCAGAGGTGGGTGAGGGAGGCGGCCAGTTGTCCAAGAGTGAGAGGCAGCGGATCGCCATTGCCAGAGCCCTGGTCAGACAACCGCAGGTCCTCATTCTGGATGAGGTCACCAGCTCTCTGGACACTGACAGCGAAACCAAGGTACGTAGCCGCGTCATCTAAGACAGACAGTACTCAGAGCACTGAGCATCGCAAGTTAAATATAGTGCAGCTTCCAGAAAAAGAGTACCCGGCCTCAAACAGGTTCTCAGTAGTTTTTGAACAATATTATTAGTTATGGCTCTGCTTTCTGCTTCAACACAGGTTCAGCAGGCCCTGGCTTGTTGCCCCAACCAGACCCTGCTGATGATCGCTCATAGGCTGAAGACCATCGAGAAGGCAGATCAGATTGTTATGATTGGCGGAGGGAGGGTTCAGGAACGAGGAACTCACCAGGAGCTAATGGACGTGAAAGGGAGCTACTACAGACTGAGAGAGAATCTCTTCACTGAGGGGAAGACACCGCAGTGACCAAATACTGTCACTCCGGTCACGCTGGTCACGCTGGTCACTCTGGTCACTCTGGTCACTCTGGTCACTCCGGTCACGCTGCAGTGAACATATGATGAACTGTGACAGAATTGTCTTTCACAGCCGCGCTTTAGAGAGATGCCTACAACAAGACAGTCCAATGCTAACTTCATTACTCGTCAACATCATGAGAGCGTAGAAGTTTATGATGGCAAGATAATAAAAAGTATGTAAATAGATAAACTTAATCGTTGAGGACGGGCGCTGCACGATGGATCAGCGTGTTTATGTCCAGAAATCCTTTTGTACTTTAGCATTTGATGTGGGGCTGAAAAACAGTCCCACCTCTGTGGATAGGATACATTTTTTTTGTCATTTATTTTATTGATACAAAGAAAGTAAGAAATGACATATGTTGTGTTAATTTAAGCAAACTAGTTTTAAGTGTCAAATGTTACTGATGTTCTGCTTTGTTTCTATGATCCGTTCTCCATTATATTTAGTTCTGTTTGGAAAAAATAAATGAAAGTCTGACAAAACAACATACAGTTGTACGCTGGATTGTGTATTGTTTTATACTGGGGACACAATGATGAACATTAGATAATAATAATAATAATAATAAGGAAGTAGGTTACCAAGAACATTAGTGTGCTAAAAGACTATAAACCTTCATTTATGATGACAAAGGTCGTTTTATAGGTACTTCCCAAATAAAAGATTAATCTTTAGTGTCAGACATTTTGGATCTGACTTCAAAATAAAGGGTGTGTAATTATCGAGCCTTGTAGGCCTGACACACAAGTAGACTTGGTTTTTAACCCCTCGTGGCACACATCCGATCTGCTCCTGGCTGTCTGAGCAGATCTGAACAAAGTTTCTCATAGTGCAACAGGACATAGATACAAAAAAAACACAACAAAGAGTTAAAAATCCGATGCAGCCAAATTCTTTGAGTGTTGAGTTGGGATTATCTTGCATAGACCATCAGTCTCCACTGACGTTGAGAAGCTTGATCAATGATAAATGATAAATGTGTTGTTGTACAGTGATAATACATAAAAGAAGAGTGAGGGTTATAAAAGCATCGCCCCTCAAAACAAACAAATAATAAAAATAATGAAAATATTTCTGATCTCTTTTATACCCTCCACTCCAAAGATGAATGTCCTCTTTTCATTCTTGTAAAAAGAGGTTAAAAATGTACTACTGTGCATGGTATGTGCACAGTAATACACACAGCCACCGTGTGTGTGTATGCATTTGATGGCTGAGCTTCGTTAGATTTCTGCTGGCTGTGAGTTTTTCTAACCATGCGTGAGTTTCTGTTACTGCTAGTTTACTTTTGGTTTTGTCAGAGGTTACATTTTTTTTATTGTTTCACCGTGAGCTGCCCTGGAAAGTCCCTGACAACCAACTTGTTTTTGTGCTGATGCTTTTTGGAAAGCTGCCTGGTTGATGTGCGTCGATAAAGACAAAAAGCTGATAGGCAGCACCGTGCATGAACACCACCACCCTCTATCGACCGAACCTGAGCTGAGACAGCACTGCCGCCATTTTACCAAGACATCTATGAAGCCACAAAATGGCGGCCGGAGTCACGTTATGCTTTTATTTTTCCTTTATTGGCATTTTATTTGCACAATTCTTTCGACGTCATGTGTCCAGG
This sequence comes from Gephyroberyx darwinii, assembly GCA_900660455.1. Lineage (NCBI taxonomy): Eukaryota > Metazoa > Chordata > Actinopteri > Trachichthyiformes > Trachichthyidae > Gephyroberyx > Gephyroberyx darwinii. Next base: position 12,573 of record CABFOQ010051180.1, read on the forward strand.
GTTAGGGTTGTTTGCTGAGTTACACACACTGATGTCCAATGTAAGGTGAAATATTTCTCTTGGAAGTCAATGCAGGCAATTTCAACCTTGTTAAAGAAATTCAAAGGCCTTTTCAATGCTGTTTTTCAGATGAAATACTGACACGCAGTTTTCTCCTGGCACCTTGTTTCATTTACCAAACAATCTCCTTGGCTGCACGCCATCAATAATGATGCACCACCTTTGCAAAAGAGAGGGCGGCACCAGCACCGGCCATCTTATGGCAAGACCTTCAAAGCCAAAACACAAAATGGCGGACACCGAAAAAACAATGAGAGGATGATACAGGACGGTCAGGAAAGATTAAAGATATATCCTTATGCTTGTATCACAGCCACAGCTCTTTTGGTCACAAGACTTTGGTCTTGAGTCACAGGCAGCAACTTACAAAACACAGTAAATGAAAGTGAAAGAAAAGGAAGAAGGGGCTTTCCAGCTTGGCAGTGTGGCATGAGCGCCTGTGTATCTCTGCTAATCGGTGCAATGGCATGGTGCAGTACTGGTTAGACTGGTTAGATGCACACTGTCAGGTCAGTGGGAGGGTTTAAGGATATATCTTTAATCTTTCCTGGCCGTCCTGTATTGTCCTCTCATTGTTTTTTTCGGTGTCCGCCATTTTGTGTTTTGGCTTTGAAGGTCTTGCCATAAGATGGCCGGTGCTGGTGCCGCCCTCTCTTTTGCAAAGGTGGTGCATCTTTATTGATGGCGTGCAGCCAAGGAGATTGTTTGGTAAACTAAACAAGGTGCCAGGAGAAAACGGCGTAGCTCCAAAATGTCAGTATTTCATCTGAAAAACAGCATTGAAAAGGCCTTTGAATTTCTTTAACAAGGTTGAAATTGCCTGCATTGACTTCCAAGAGAAATATTTCACCTTACATTGGACATCAGTGTGTGTAACTCAGCAAACAA
>CABFOQ010051337.1:0-12942 GCA_900660455.1 Gephyroberyx darwinii
AACGGCTGTTTCTAGTTAGACAGACGCTTAGAATAAGAATCTGTACCTGCCAGTGGCAAAAACAAGCACTTTTAGTGGACATACTTTGATCGGCGCAGTTGTCTCAAAGGATTATAGGCTAATCCTTTGAGACAACTGTGCCATAGCAGCCCGTTTCGCGGCTGCCAGCTGGCGATCTACCGGAGCAATTCCACAACTTTTTGTAGCCCACCTATTAGTCATTTAGACCCCGAAATATGTATGGGGCCCAGGTTTAAAAATACCGGAATTACCCTTGAATTTTAGTAACTTAACCAACAATTCATCACTTGGTACTTCATTATCCACAATAACAAGTTTAATAGCTAGCCGAATACCTGAGAAGGACATTGTTGCTCTCCATGTTCCCATGTACATGGCGATGTGCATGCCTTCAGTCAGGGAGGTAAACACAGCGCTTACCAATGACGCATTTGTCCCAGTGACCAATAAAGTCGCCCCCTTCCCTTCAACCCGCCTCCACATCAAAATCATGACAAAACCCCAAGCGTGAGAAAAACAGAATCGTAATCGTAAAAAATGAAATCATACTCATAAAAAATTAAATCGTAAACATGAGTGAGAAAAAACAATTGCAATTTTATTATTTACATTTATGAACATAACTTTTTCGTTTAAAATACAGAAAAATGCGTTTGATTTTATTTATTTTTTGATCACGAGAAACATTTCCACATCTACGCCTATGATTTTTTTTTATGCCTATGATTCTTTTTCCTACGCTGACAATACTTATGGCGTCAATTTGAACCCATACTCCTGGGCGCTATGGGGTTTAGAGGGTTAATGTTCAAGTGATTTCATTAGACCTATACATATGTTGACAATAAAGGTGCCCTGTTATATTCTTCTGTTTCTATTACCTGTTGCACCAGTTTTCATTTGGAAAAATACATATACTGCACTTCATTTTTAGTTGGAAGTTTTTAAGTGCATTTTTAAAGGTAATGGAAAACATCTGATCTAACTAAATGGCATTAGGTGTGTTGTTATATAGATCTGTTGCGCCTGTTTTCTTTTGGGAAAGTAACATGTTACATAAAGTGGGATATACTGCAATTCATTTTCAGTTGGATTTTATTTGTACAAAAGCTCTGTCCAGTAACCTGGAGCACTTTTTTATTTTGAGATTTGTTTGAGTGAGAGTGAGAGGAGGTCCTGTAACCTGGTGCAGTTTTGGAGAAAATAGTTATTTAATAGTCAATGTTTTATTATGAACATACAATTGAATTTTCCATCAAATAAAAGTTACAAAAATGTATGTGTATGCTGTCAATTATAGTTCTTAGAAAGAAAGAAAATCGGAATTGGCCAAAATCGGGATTGGCAGGTCAGACTTTTAAAAGATCGGAAATCGGAATTGGCCAAGAAAATTGCAATTGGTGCATCTCTACATATTTGATGAGATGAAAAACACAGGGTTTTATGGAAATTTCTCACCTTAACAACAACAAGGTAAAGCTTAAACTGCCAACAAATCCCACTTAAAAGATGTCATCTTAATAGACTGACTTTCCTAGAGTGTTAGTTTCAACAGATTTTTGATGTATTCCCTTGAGTTTTTTTTACCTCTCCGCGGGGGATGGGGTCTGGTGGCCTTCGGCGGCACCCCGTGAGATGATATGGGGATAAAACTCAGCCGGAAACTCCAGCAGCAGCCTATCAATCAGACAAAGACGCCCCAGCAGAGCCTGCCAGTTACTGGCTTCTGTCTGAGAGCCCAAGATGCAGCTCAACACATAGTCTACCCCGCCTATACCAGTGGAACCTGCAAACATAATTGGAGATATTCAGTGAATCATTCAGTGATTTCACTTTCCAGACAAGATGCAAAGTTAAAACAAACAAAAAAAATGACCTTATCAAAAGATCAAGGGACATTTTTTGGTGTTTCTACTTAAAGCTGCAGTCGGCAATTTCAAACGTTTGAAACTGTCAAATTGGAAGTAACTGTTTGAAGTTTGAGGACTGGAATATTGAATAATGGAATTCCAAAATTTAATTTGAATTGCATCATTTGAATTTGTATGACACAATTTGAAATTGAATGGTTTGAAATTGAATTTGATCCTAATTGCATTCAACTGTCAACTTTTATTTCTGTCTAGTTTAGAGTAAAAATCCAACAATATGTTGTCAAATTCAGTTCTTACAATTCAAATTCAGTTCTCTGTGACACACATCCAGGGACTAGAAAGTAAACAAGCACAGATTCAATTTATATCTCTGCCCACAGTGCAAAGCTTCTAACAAACACACCAGCTTTTGCTGTTAGCTAACATGTGCGTTAGCGCTAATAATAGTTTGAAAACATTAGAGCTACCGTGTCTCAACTAGGGGGGATGGGACACTCTGTTGCAGCCCCAATTTGTGATTTAGGCTGAAGAGACGGTTGGATTTTAACATACTCTTGCCTTGTGCAGCTTTAACTTTGAAGATAAAGATCAGGGGTAGTAGGTCTGTGTAATTCACCATGTTTTGCACACTGGTGGCATCAGAGTGAAATTTACTTCTCACATTGTGATGAGAGACGCTTCTACAGAGAGGTAGTTTTTACCTGCTTTGAGGATCTCTCTGCCCACAGCCAGCTCTCCAACCTGGCCTTTACAAAGCTCCAGTATGGTGGATACTGACAGCTGGCTGGTACGACTGAAAACACAGACAGAGGGGAGTTTAACTTACTCTTGTGAGTATACCTTTACCTCATTTACTTAATAAAAGTATTAATGATTTGAGACACAACCCTATACTGCACAACTCATGGATACTGTCCATTTCAATCACACATAATTATAGAGTAAAGTAGAGATCTGCATAATTATAGGACTCTGACACGTCTTACTGATTCAATTGCTCACACTAGTAAATCAGTATATTTCTCTACATCTTATCTTTCTCTAGGTTGCCTGCATTCCTGCCTAAATGGCTCCTAAAATATGGTCTGATATTAATCTATGTCATAACAATAGATAAACATAATGTGATTTACACACAATAACACACAAAAAAATGTACTTTCACATGTTTGTATTGAACAGCTGGAAATGACTATGAAAGGGATAATTGAAGGTCAGGTGATCCAATCAATGAGATGACATTCAGGTGTGGATTAGAGGTGTCCTGTTGGAAAGGTGGCATCGTATGACGGTGCCACATTGAAAGTCACTGAGTACGGCCCATTCTACTGCCAATGTTTGTCTATAGAGATTGCATGGCTGTGTGCTTGATTTTACACACCTGTCAGCAATGAGTGTGGCTGAAATAGCTGAACCCACTAATTAGAAGGGATATCCGCATACTTTTAGCTAAATAGTATAATTCAAAAGGATCACAAACTTTTTCTCGCAACTGCATAAGCATATTTCAAAGAATCAGTTACAGATATTGCTGTGTGTTATATCAGCACCTCTCCATCAGAGGGCAACAGCTAACCAAGCAGTTGTGCAGAACAAACCAGTCTAAACCACAATTACAGCAGCTTACCTGTTGGCATCAGCACATTTAACCAGGATAGTTTCCACTACAGGCCGGAGCAGCTGCTGCAGCCTTGAACACTCTAACAAAGAATGGCATGGTGTGTACACTAGCATGGCCCGCAAGGTTTTCTATGGGAAAAGGCACATAGGAGAATGGAGCTCATTTTTATTAAGCCACACTTTGAAGATTGTATTTGCAGTCCTGTGAATAAGAAGAAATATTAGTAAAGTATAGTAAGTTATGAGTTGCTTATTCTGGTGAAATATGGCTTCTTTGCCATGCTGACCACTGGGCTAGGAGAGGGTTTGTTGTGGGCATGGATATGCTTGGGTTACAGTTGGTTTACAGTTCACGCTGACCTTTACTTCACTGAGAGGAGGGAAAGAGGGAGGTGGAACAGGAAGGGAGGGTGACTGACAGGGCATTGCACCAGAACAATGCCTAGTACAACAGAGTCTACCATACACTCTATTGACTTGGCTCCACCCATTACTGTCTCAGACAACGCAGAGCCTACAACTGAACAAGACATTCTGTAACATGAACAGGGAAGGCTAAGGTAAAATACTGTGTCTTTTTCAAGTGATAATATCCTAGGTAGCTCATCATAGCTAATAAACCCTGAGATTCAAGAGATCTGAACTGAACCCTCCACCATTAATTTTTCTTTGTCTTGATAAAAGAATACAGCAACACTGAAGTGTAAATATCCTGGAAAATCAGGATAGTTCCAGGAAAGTTCTGAACTTTTCTTTGTCAAGTAAAGTGCCATGGGTAAATGTCAAAATCCATTTATGTTTAATGTATTTTTTTTTACAGTGAGAAACCAAGAAGGTCTACAAGAAGAAAAAAAAGTTTTTCACTCATTCTGTTAGTGATGACTCAGCTGCCCATCAGACTGCCTGGTCTTATACTACAAATGGACTTAAAGACTAGATAGCAAAGAAGACTTTCAACTCATTCTGAACTTCAGCCCTCTTTAGATATAACTATATCAATATAACAGGGGGATAACGTGATGTTTGGCATGTTTACACTATGGCCCCTCAGAAAGGACACACAAGCTCACAAACACTGTGTTCCAGGTCTGCTTTCTGATAGCGCCACAGTATCTAGGTAGGTAGGTACTTTATTAATCCCAGAGGGGAAATTTCTTAGTTACAGCAGCCGAGTAACAAAGAACAACAATATAGAATAACACAACTAAAGATAAGTAGGAATAATTAAACTTAAAGAATAAAAATATATAAGCTATGCTCTACAAAAATATACAAATGCTCAGTGCAAAAGAAAAAAATATTGTAAAGTACAAAAAGTGAAATGTGTAACAAGTGAAATGTGCAGCAGTCTGCATCTATTGTCCATTGTTTCACAGTGAATGTATGCAAATATTTTTTTCAAGCAAAGGAAGACACATAGCTGTTGTTGACACCTTGAGACACTGCAAGCCGTCTTAATTGGCAACCTTTAAAAGCCTTTTCACACCAATAATGATTTTTAACGTGTTTTTAAAAGTTAAAACTACAATATGCAGGTTGTCTTGACCACCTCTGGTGGCTTTACGGATGCCGGTTACCTCAGGCTAGAAGTCATTTCAAGGTAGACAGCTCATCAATATGATTAAAGTGTGGGGCGGGAACTTGACCAACTAAGGGGGAGAAGGGTGGGACTAACAATACACTTCCTGTCTCAAGGGGAAAAGTTAATATTGTAACCATCATTTTTGGATCACTTAAAGAGGTGTGAAAGTTAGGCTAACAATGTAAAGGTAAGTTTCAGTGAATGAAGTCTTACCAATGCAGCCACATAGACTTTGTAGACAGGGTCGGCACAGACCATGGAGAGGACGCTACAGCATGACTCGACCACCACATCCCCAGTCACATCACTGCAACTTGGGCCACCTCTGGCCACTGCTGCCCCCAGTCCTGCCCCAGGACACGACCGCTCACCATTAGCCAGCAGCAGCGCCCCACTGACATCATGGGAGAGTCGGCGCAAAGCCATCTCTCTGATGTTCCAGTTCCTGGAGAACAGGCAACCCACCAGCTCCATGCCAAATACCTGTGGGGGGGAGACAGACATATTAACAGCCATTAACATTTCTCAAAACAGAACAGAGATTTTCCAGTTGTGTCACATATCACCTAGCAACTACATCTGGCGCCATCATGAAGGTCCACTTGAGAATTGGCTCTGTTCAAAAACATAAACAGGCTAGAAAAAGAGAAAGACTGTTGTGGTGTGGTTAATTCAGTAACATTAAAAGTATAAGTGAATAATCATAATCCGATAAGGTAGATTTGTTTCCAATTTAGGTTACCGTGACACAGTAAACTGTCTTGGCTTCAGCTTTTGTATTTGTTAGCAAGGCAACTAGCCAGCAGACTAATTTAACAAAGCAACCAATGTTAATGTTAACGTGTTTATTTTATATGACTACCAGCCACTACAAACTCTAGCTTCTACTAGATATGTTAGCTTGTGTGCAGATCAGATGTGTTAACAACAAGAGAGTGATGGTTAGCTGACCATTTATTGGCTACTACCATTGTAGCAGCCATTGGTTAATTACTATAGTAGCTAGCCAACAAGCTCACATTATCAAAACACAAAATTAATCAGATGTATCAGTGATGAAAAGATCAGTTCCCAGATAAAAACAGCACAGAATTAACCATATCTATTCAATTCTGTTGAGATGGCCCAGTCTTACATTTAGAAATGCAATTGGCTGTTGACAGCCACTATTGCCCAAAAGCTGAGGACCTCCAAGGGGTGTGTTATAATCACCTGAAAGCACCCTATACAGACACACAGCTGAGGATAAATGAAACTTTCCATTAACTATACATGCATTTACATCTATTATAAATGCATCTTGGATTGCATGTGACAATGGGATAATAGGATAAATGGGTTTCTTCTGCCCCACTATGTTAACTGTTGATGTTCTGGGATACCTCACTCTGCTCACCTTAATCCAGGGATCAGCCAGGTCTTTGTACGTCTGAGGAATCTGTTGGACACTGTAATGAGGAAGGGTTAAATCTCTGTCTTGAGAAGAAGCCCTGGAGGTGTCGCTATGGGACGCGGATGAGGAGGCCTGGAAATGACCTGATGATGCCTCATTAGACACAGAGGACTCGTGGCTGCAGATGCAACATCAAATGTCAGTCAGTGGACAGTCTCCAGTCTACAGACAGTCTACATTGTGGTTATAAAAGTGAAGATAGCCAACAGGGCTACAGTATTTCAAAAACTGCAGCAGCTTTTACACAGGATAGTGAATGTTGTTCATTGAACAAAAAAACAACACACATTCCCGTTTGTCCAACTAATAGTATCAGGCCTAAAATTGGCAGGGCCTGGAAATAATCTCCTTGGAAAGTCAGTATTTCCTGTGAGTCTGGCATTAGGGTCATCTGACAACATAGGCCATTATCATAACTACAACTTGGAATTTTTCCAGTGAAAAACTACTGGATACAGTTTCAGTAGTGGTGGAGAGAGAGCGGAGGGGTGGTGTTGATAATCTTTCTACCTGTGTTTGTGTCTTCTGGGGGGAAAATCCAACGTAAATACCTGCTGTCATTTCAGTCTGGGGCAAACACACCACACAAGGCCTGGTGCCTGGCTGTCTAACTTACCTAACCACCATGTGGAGGAAACTCAGCTTGTGCTCACACTGTGCACTTGTTGCGTTCTGTTACAACATTGTTTTCGCCTCCTTCAAAAGGTTCACTGAGTCTACCTTGCTTAACATATGCATGTATTCACAAGGAGAGAGGGATTTGCCAGTGGAAGGTAACATTTAGATAGACTAAACTTACACATTTTAGTGGGAAAATATAAAGCAACATATGACTTAAATCTGTGTTCTGTAGGCCAGTGGTTCTCAATCCTGGTCTTCTATCCAGGTAGTTAAGTGTATTCACCTGGCATCCCAGGTCTAAACCAGTATTCTGCAGTATTCTGGGACAAGGAACCACTGCTGTAGACCACAACTTACACCTGATCTACTGATCACAATTTGGAGCCCCTGATATCATCAGCAATCATCATAATTTAAGTGATTAGTTGGTTCTTTAATAGCTGCAGCCTATTTGAACTCATCTATTTTATCAGCAATACAGGTGATAGAGTCATCAATCATGTAAAACAACCATCATGTAACGGTGGGTCAAAATTGTTAAATTTTCCTTGGTGCAATAATGACTTCACTTATACTTCATAACAAGTGGCTGCTCAGCCAAGGGTGGTGGTGTGGAAGGACTAGACCAGAAAACTCTCTTAATACATAACGATCTTGAGTCTACCTTGTTCAGAGGGTGGGTCATATTAGTCTTGATTAGGGAATGGCCTGGACACACTGTTGTAATGAAGTACATTACAGCATTGCAGTCACAGGTAATAGTCCATTAAGTCCATTCAGCTCTTTCTACTGAGGTACAGTGTGTGCATGAGGTGTTAAAAACACTCAGTGGGGCTGAGCATGAGGATTTGAAGAGCATTTGAGGTTTACTCAGCTCAATACTCCATAAATGACTGAATTAAAGATTTTTTTGGCAATAATGTTTATGACGATATGGAAAAACTTTGGATCGGCATGTTGTCGAAAAAGCACCATTTGCGCGAGGCGAAACCAAAAAGGCGGAACTAATGCTAATACTGCAGCACAGATTCTGAGCTGTCCAATGTTTCTGTTCTCAGAGAGGGTTAAGGTACAAGTACAATAGTCATAGTGTCACTACCTGTAGAAATCATGGGACTTCCACTTGGCTCTACACAGAGGGCAGATCAGAGTCTCATGGTTCCTCCGGCATTCCTCTGCCCCTTGGCAATGAGACAGGATTAGTTAGTTGTGTATGCGAACATAGGCAAAACATGGCTCCATGTAGTTCTGAACAGACCCCTTTTCATCCACTGATTTCTTATGTGATTGGAAGAGTGAACAGTGATGTACTTGTGAAAAAATTGAAATTAAAAGTAACAACGGGAGGTATCGCATAACAAGTGATAGGTAATAAAGGCTTTACTCTGCCAAACATTTAATTCAGCAAGAGTGCACTGCTGGCTTTAATTACATTAAGATGTGTTGCACTATGCAGCGTTGACTGTTGATTATATATTGCCTTTGAAATAATAGGTAGGTATTATAGGTTATCAGCAGATTTCAGAAAGCCAAATAATAATTTTTAATGCTGATTGAACATTGCTAATGTAAGTTCTAAAACTAAAAAAGGGCAATATAAGAAAATGGACATCAGGAAATTAAAGTGTGACACCACTATATATGGTGTTTAAGGACCTGCAGATACTGTGGATAGACCAACTTACAGATGGACATGCAATGGTGGTGCAGCTTGTTCCTGCAACCCTCCTCACAAACCGTCAGGCTCTCCTCATCCAGCATGTCCAAGAGGCAGATTGGACACATCTGCTCCTCCTCATCCTTCAGACTGCAAGGAAAAGGTAGAAGGACAGACAAGAAGATGTTTTCTAAGTATGGTAGCTGCATTTCATCTTTAATACTAAATTTGATATTTGTATTTATTGGTCATTGGCAACTGTCACAAAGCCTTACTGTTTGTTCACACTGAGCAACTTGGTCACTCTATTCTGCCTTATTGTGCTGTGTGTGTATTTCTATGTGTATATGCATACCTGCTCTCAGTGCTGGGGATGGCAGCGCTGGATGTACACGTGTTGTGGGAGTTGGACATACGGGATACAAACTTTTGGATGGTGGTGCGGGAAGGTGCTTTGATCCGAGAGCTACGCCGGTTGTGATATTTCTGAAACAAGCTCTCCACCTGTACAATGTGGAATCAAACCATCATCTTGTCTGACAGTGAAAGCATCACAACATCTGCAATGTCACCATCCTACACATGCATAAAAATGTGCTACCGTTTGTACTGTTGTTCTTACATAGGACAATGATTAAGGGTGAAGTATGGTGAGGTAGATGGGACATGACAAATTTTTGCTCATCATATGTAGAAGCATTGCTTTTAGAATAGGCTTTCAAAGCAAAATAACTCACTGGTGACCAGAACAGCCAATTTTGCTGACTGGAAATACATTATACGCTTGTCCAAAGTTACGTGTTACGTGTAAAATGTTGCTTTAAGATCATTAGATTGTGAGGAGGTTACCTCAAAGTTTTTGAGTGTTTTTCTCCAGAGCAGAGCGTCTGAGGGCTCCAGCTGGAAAACCCTGAGCATGACGAAGAGGACGTGGATACAGAAAGCCCCTCGGCCACAGCTACAAGTCTAGAGACACACCAGATACAGAGCTGAACATGAATGAATAAAAACATGCCAACACACTAACTGACCACTATACACACATTCCTGTCTCATACATGCACAAATCTAATGAAGCCAATGAAGCCTGGCTATTGCAGCTTAATAGCAATAGCCAGGCTTCATTGGCTTCATTAGATTTGTTTCTGAGTGTTGGCCGGCCTTCCCTACCTGTGGGCCAATGAAGACGCGGTACTTGTTGTCAGGACTGTCTCCACCAATGAGGAAGGAGTTTGGTCCTATCTGCTGCAGCAGGTAGAGGCGGGCCCTCATCACCTTGTTGACTCGCCGACCAGTCTCCTCGGGGCTGTATGGTGAGAAGCCATCTGGGGAGGGCGCCCTCCGGGGCGGGGTGATGCGGCCACTTTGAAACTAGACAACAACAAATAATATCAGCTAGACATCAGGGGCCTGTCACACAAAGCAAGTTCAACATAGTCAGGGTATCTTGACGATAGCTGGCTAACATTTGTTTTATAAATATGAGAAATACAAATATAACAACGAAAAGTAACACAGTTGCTGCTGCTTAGGCTAGAGAGGATTGCTGGAGGGAAATTTAAGATAGTGTAAATGTTTACCACTGCCCATCACTAAGGCACAGTGGGTATACTTCTCATTGATGCAGTACAATCTATTGCACTTATCACTCTTGAGAATCCTAATAAATTTCAGTGCACTCATATGCAACAGTAAAGCATCCATTATTGATAACTATAGCTAACTATTGTAAGGTACCCACTATTTTGATAGAAGCCCTCTTTGATAGCCAGAGTGGGCAAATCGCCTGAAAACACTATAAACAATCTCTAATATAATAAATCCTTCTGGAAAGCAAAGGGGTTCAGCCAGTCTCTAAACAACATTGCCCTATGAAGATCCCTTCTTACTATCATTATTATTCCTGTGTAGACTTATTTTTTCATTTGATTGCAATGTTTTTGTTCATATCCAGTTTTCTTAATTGATTGGTTGATTGGTAAGGAGGCAGGCTTTTCATACTTTTGAGCCGAAGATGGAAAAGGATTCACTATATCTTGATGTTTTAAATCTTTTGAATCTGTAAAGATAAACTGAATAGTAGGCAATGGGATGTCATCCATATTGACGATTACTATGAGAAAAATGTAAAAGACTTTTCATGACGTATAAGTTATTTGGATAATTATCTAATTAATAATGATCTTGTAATCTTGCTTCCTGGAATACCCCGATGATGGTGTCACACCTGGGTACAGGATTTTACGTAGCAAAAAGGTTCTTCTGTGGGATGAAGTTGATTGCAATATTAATAAACAGGTAACTCACTGGTATTGGGGATGCCCTCTTCCTGCGGACCCCAGGGGACTCCGGCTTCCCGGCAGCCCTGCCAGAGGAGGAAGAGGAGGAAGAGGAGGGAACTGGCGAAGGGCTACGACGGCTGCGACTCTGGGAGCAAGAGCTTGATGGAGTGTCAGATCCAGCCCCAGCAAGCCGGCTCCCTTCACCACCAACCATCCGCAAGGGGATGGGCTTTACCACCTGGTGGAAAAATCAGACAGCATGCAGTCCATGTTAGTGACTGGACAACGGACCACTGTATCCTCTGTTACGTGTGTATGTGTGTGTTGTCATATCGAGATATTTCCTGCGCAGCTACAATTTAGTTTGAAAGCAGAAAAATGTTGAGCTGCCTTAAACATCAACGGTCAGGTTTTGGTGTCAGGCCCTCAGAAAGAGCAAGGGCTTCTCATTTGTTTAAGTAAAAAGTAAGTAAAAAAAAAAACTTATTGCACTTTTACCTTAAGTACTGGTTATGCTCTTAGATGCTTGTTTAGGAAGGAAATGCACTTACAATTTCTAGTGACTAGTAGTTCTCGTGCCTACCTACGTTGAATGCACTTATTGTAAGTCGCTTTGAATAAAAGCGTCTGTTCAATGACTGTAATGTAATGTTTCAATATCCACCATTTTGCACTGACATTCAACTATCATATAGGGAGAAATTCATCATAGAAGAGGCAGATACCAATTTCTCCACTGACAGTATCCTCAATAGACTGGAATGCAATGCAGGCACAAGACAAGTGCATTTTAAGCAAGGGATGTGGCCGCAATGTTTACTAGTTGGCTAGCTAGCTATATTTATATGTCAATACGCCATTGATTGAAAGCAACAAGTTCATGCACCGCCTGTTGGGGGTGTCAAAAGGCATTCTGGGAAACATAGGAAATACTAACTGAAGTAGAAATAGACAAGGCATGGTGAGGGAAAGTGAGTACAGCAAAAAGTACCAAACCCAAATAACCCCTGGAATGCATTGAACCTCACAAACTGATAATATCTAACAATGGAAGAGGATCCGAGGGGGGATTTTTCCTTTAACGAGCCTAAACATGATTATAAATTACTTATCACTGCAAACACGCATTGGTGTGTTTATCTGTATATGTTGCTAGGTCTTCCTCACCACAGGGCCTCTCCGGTTGCGTCTCTCTAGCCATTCATGTTTCCAGGTTGGCATGCATGTGGCCTTCAGCTTCTCCCGGATCATACGCTCCTCTGGTCGGTCCTCCATCTTCTGCAACCCCCGCAGAGTGTCTTTACTCTCCATATCACGGCTGGAGGAGGACAGGAAAACATAGATTCACATTGTATAAAGCTTTTTATCAAATCGCTACAATATCCAATGTTCTCAAGATAGAGCAGCGTAGACACTGGGGGAAAATATGACAATTTTTTTTCTCAAAACATAGAATCTTGCCTACTGTATATAAGTGGATTACTCTTTGTATGTCTCATAGTGACAAATCTTTGAGCTTGTCTAAGTAAAGTATGCATCCATCACAGTGGATCACTGTCGAGAGATGCCATCTCTGCTAATGCAAACAATGACTCCGAGATATCCGAAAAGACTGTGAGCCATAAGTAAACCAAATAACTCTGCTTCATGGTCTCTGAGACCACTACAGAACACGTTAAAGCATGTTATTAAGATTTATTCCACCTCTCACAAGAGAAGTGTAACACTTCTCTCTCACAAGTGTCTGCCATGTCTTTATATAGACCTCCTGTACACAACTCTAAATCAAACAAAGGCTGTCATTAACTAAAGAAATAGTAAGTTGATTGTGG
>CABFOQ010051339.1:0-11652 GCA_900660455.1 Gephyroberyx darwinii
CTCCCCTCTGGCAGGAGGCTGCCGTCCATCAAGACCAAAACCTCATGCCACAAGAACAGTTTCTTCCCATCTGCAACCGGCCTAATCAACAAGGCCCGGGTCCCCCGCTTACATGGATCCCACCCCCCGGGACACTACACGTTATATTAATGTAAAGCATCCACTTCTGTTTAAATGCATTACATTAACGGACAAACTTGCACAGTCACTTTGCACATGTATATGGCACATATTCTTTTTTATTCTATTATTATTATTTTCTTATCTCTTTTTATATATTTAGTGTGAATTTCTCTATTTTATATTGTATTCTTTACCTTTGCAGTACTTGCTTATATTCTTGTTTTTGTTTTTATTCTACTCTTGCTATGTTTATTGTTATTGTTTTTTGTTATTTGTTACACACCAAAGACCAAGACAAATTCCTTGTGTGTGAAAACAGATTTGGCAATAAACCTGTTTCTGATTCTGTCTAGTGCCTTTCTTTTTCTTTCATTCCTTTTTAAGGTTTTCTTTACATAATTTTTTGTCTGTTTTTTCCCTTTTAGGCTGCAATGCAGCATATCTACAATTTGTCATTACATCATTAGTTGACGAATCACGTCCCGCTCTAATCTCCCCATCAGTGTCAGGTCTGTCAGTGCTGCTGACACAGAGAAAAGGAGAGAGAGGTCTGGACCGGTGAACGCACATCTAATTAGTCACCGGCAGCCGGCCTGTTAGCAGAAAATCAACTTGAACAATTTATAAAATGATTAGGCTACACCGCGGCTCGGCCCGTCCAACCGGCCCATAGACCCACCGGGATTCGTCCTGATTGATTGTGCCCGTTGGGCACTCCGGCATTGTCCTTGTGTGTAACCATATGAAACGCTCAGAATAACAAGAAAGCAAATGGTGCAAATTGCATATTTAACTAAAATACCAAAAAAAAAAAAAAAAAACACAACCTCCCAAACATGTAGGAGTGTTAATGTGGAAGCACTGTGCCAATTCGAGTGTTTATGCGGGAATATTGCAGGGTTTTGGCAAAATTGCGGCAATTAGTTGAACATCCTGGAGGGACTGAAATACTACTATAAAATGCTGTTGGAACTCAAGGTTTGGTGATGGACCCCAATTTTGCAGACTTTTTGCATTTAGATTTCACCAACAAGGACATAGTCAAGTGAAGGGAATTATATATTTATTTTAAAATGAAATGAACAAAATTAATGATTATTAATGAATAATTATAACCTAAGTCATTTTGTAATCTCAACTCTTAAAATGCCATGGCAGGACACAACTACTTTTGGTACAATTTTTGGTTTGTGGTCGACATTATGATGTTTGGTTTGCTGTAAATCCTAAAGTTTCATTACTAAGTCCATATATGTTAGATGTGAAACAACTACAATCGTGCTGACGAGTTTAAACCTATGAACACTTCCAAATCGGTGCTTTGCTGTCAAGTCGCTCTGATTGTTTCCATACAATGTGCATGTAGCATCACAACAGCTTCCGACTTGTCAGAACTGACGAAAGTGAGGAGGGAAACTATCTCTTTTCGAAAGTGTGTTCTTACCCCATGAGGAGGTAAATGAGGATGACTCCTGAGAGGAAGAGGCCTTTGTTGCTGGAGTGGCGGCTGAGCAGCAGAACCAGGTAGCAGAAAGCACTGAGCAGCAGCACCCACAGCATGTGCAGCTCAAAGAACAGGAAGAGGCCATAGATCCCAGCCAACACTGACACCATGTGCTTTACATTGGGCAGGCCTCCTGGTGAAGACAAGGGATTAGACAAGAATGAATAGTAAATACTATATATTAAAGTCACAATGAAATAGCATGTTACTTCTGTAATTTGATGTATTGTGGCGGGACATAATGTGGGGAGAGAAAATAAAAATGGTGAAATTTTTCTTGGCATGTATTGTTAAACAGGTGTACATTATGGTGTGGAAAATAATCAAACAAGGTCTAAAAGTTGTTTCATTACACATTTCATTGTGACTAAGTAAAGAGATGGTAAAAGCATCAGAAGACAAGCATTAAATAGTAGCAATATCTCAGGGCACACACTATCCAACCTTAATGTAAGGTACACAGGAAAAATGGTAGAAGAGCAAGGTAGATGAGATTACCAGATCTGTTCCAGTTGCAGTTTGTATATAGAGGTATTAGTCTATATAGTATATTGTGTGTTTTGTTGTGTTTATGGCTGTCGTGAAAGAGAAGCGTTGCTGGACTTGTGTTGCTCACCGAGCCTGAAGCAGAGTCTGCAGAGCAGGCAGAGCAGCAGCAGCCTCCAGATCTGCTGCAGTCCCTGTTGGATGGTACTGACGCCACAGCTCTCTGCTAGCTGCAGCCACACTGCCAGCCTGCTGGGAGACTCCATACTGACCCTACGGACACACAAACAACTATGAACTACTACAAACACTTCACCTTACAGTCTTTCCTTCATTCAAGGCATAGTCTTCAGTATCCCAAATGCATGCCATTTTCTCTTGTAAGGAGAGAGCGTCATGCCAAACTTTGTTAAAAAATCTGGCAGTTTTATTTGGCCTTGTTTATTGGCAAACATAGATAACTTCAGCATGTACCTGATCCATTAAGGAGCCCTTTATTGCAATTAAACACAAGTTCACAGAAATGCATTCCAGTAGGTAGCATTCTCCTGGCATCTGCCAAACCCAGATTCGTCCATCAGACTGCCAGATAGTGAAGCGTGATTCATCACTCCAAAGAACACCTTTCCACTGCTCCAGAGTCCAGTTGCGGCGTATTTTACACCACACCACTTTACCGTAACATATCAATTGTGATTAGGCTATCAATAGAAATTTGTCATGTCTGAATGATGAGGCTCAAAAGACACACCAGCAAGTCAAATAAGCTATCATAGATATAGAGACATGAAATATAAATTCAGTCACTACATTGGTCAAATATGAGTTGGCACTTTCTGGCTTATGATTCGCAGGAACAGGAATTCTGCCAAACCCTAAAGCAAAACCCCAATGTGGTTAAAAAAATTCAATAAGTCACCCGAGGTTAGGCCTATGATAGTCTCCCACAATTAGGCAGGCAGACTTTATTGGGATCTTACTCAAACGTTAGATGCAGGTCTCACGGAGATCTTGCTCCTACAGAACTTCGGTACTAATGACCCCCATATCTTTACACTAGCAGACGAGTAACAAACATAAAGGGGGGCTGGAAAGACTGTGGTTTGACAAAAGGCGGCTTATTTTTTGTTGCAGTAACGGGACAAATTAATTTACATTTACCATGGTAAAAATCAGCCCAAGGAAATGATTGGGGGATTGGTTACTTTACGTCAGCCACTGGCATATGATTTGTGGCCAGCTAACGGTAACTCCTTTAATCAAATATGGGCTATATTTGATGGCTAACTTAGCAAGCCGGATGGATGAACTAGCTGTTAGCTAACTGGCTAAAGTTAGTGTTTACCAATGCTGTCTGTGTCGCCTAGTAACCCCGTGAGTAAAGCTAGTTAGCTAGTCCGGCCATTCTGAATCATGCAACATATGTAGGACAACCTAGTAAACTATCTTCTTTGGGCGAGGCGCTACGTGGATCTTAGTTAACAAGGTGCTTCGGCCAAGTAACTTACCTGGATCTGGAGGAGTTCTGATTCTTCTTCTGCTTCTTCTTTACTTTTTTTTATTTATTTTTTTATCGGCGGTTGGCAACCAACTTAAAGGTTCATTACCGCCACCTATTGAATTGGAGTGTGAACCAGAGTTTTAAAATCGAATATGGTTGACGTGGGTGTTCCAAGAGATTTTGGATTATAGTTTACCCCAGATTACTTGGCAAACCAGTTGTGGATTTTTTTTTTTTAATATATAAAACGTATACCCAGGTCCCTGCCTAGTTTCGTATTGATCAGAGCAATGGTTTATGTGGAGATGTTAAAAATGTGCTTTTTTAAAAAGTCCAAATTATTGGAAAACTAATAAACAGATGCAGATAATTCTATTGGCAAAATGGTTGCAAAATGTGTTTTTGGCATATATTATAGTACCTCGTTTTGGCTGATTGGTTTAATATTTGTCAGAGACATCTGACTACTATTATCGACTATTTTGTCAAATGTAATTTCTCTATCATGTATCATCTCATGGCAAATTGCAAAAATAATTATGTAGCTGCAAGCAGCGATCCTCAAAATAACATCTATGTGACAGTTATCAGCCCATCCATCCATGTTTGTATTAACATTAAGGTGCGGTCACATTAGAATTTGTTCAATTTATTGTCTTTGCTTTGTTTGGATGGGATGTGATGTCATGAAAACTAGCATGCTTGTTAAAGTGGCTAAATACCATGCTAGTAGCTAATTACTGTAGCTATCAATCAGCTCCGATACCTCTTTGGCATTTTTTGGCTATTTGCTTTATATGAATTATAGTTATGAATTTATGCAAGCATTTTTTTCTACCTTTCTGTTCTGAATGTAGCCATCTGAAATGGCATAACCATAGTTAGTTTCCCCATAGCCACTCCCATTCCCAGGTTTTCCCAATTAGTAATTGGGCTATATAAGCTGTTAGAAGAGCTACTCTCTGGCTGTGCATGACTTTTCCTTTGTGTTTTTATTGTAATAAATTTGTGAAAGTTTGGGAAAATGCACTCTGCTCTTCATTGGCTTACCTCTGGATTACTTAATCAGGGGGACCCACTTGGTTATATATTTCTTCCTTGAGTAAACATCTTGTGGCGTTGTTGACTAAATTATTTAAATGCATGAATTTTACTTGAGTCCTTGGCAGAGACTAGAGTCAGTGTAGTAGTAGGAGTTTTCTAACCACTACATGTACATGGCAGAGAGAAAATAAAACAACAAAAATGGAATATAGCTGCAAGCGGCAATTTGCGTGTTCAAACCCTTTTACGGTTTAACAAATCTGAAACTGTGTTTTAAAGAATCTTTAGCCTCTCTGGGATAATCTAGTCCAGAATTGACCAGTGTAAATATAAAGGGTTTTGATCTGGACCTGGTCTAATTAGATTAGATTAGATTCAATTTTATTGTCATTGCACATAGTGAGACAATGAAATGCAGTTTGGCATCTAACCAGAAGTGCAAACAGCAGTAAAGTGCAGAGTATGTACATATATATAGTACATACTCTGGGCGGGGGGGCTGCTATCACCGTGGTGCCGAATTCAGCAAGGTGACAGCTGAGGGGAAGAAGCTGTTCCTGAGCCTGCTGGTCCTGGAACGGAGGGACCTGTAGGTGGGCAAACAGTCTGTGGCTTTGATGAGAGGAGTCCTTGATGATGCTGCACGCCCTTCGCAGACACCGCTTGTGCTGGACTGACTAGATGGAAGGGATTG
Organism: Gephyroberyx darwinii; assembly: GCA_900660455.1. Taxonomy (NCBI): domain Eukaryota; kingdom Metazoa; phylum Chordata; class Actinopteri; order Trachichthyiformes; family Trachichthyidae; genus Gephyroberyx; species Gephyroberyx darwinii. Next base: position 5,353 of record CABFOQ010051339.1, read on the forward strand.
AGGTACCGTGATGCGTTGGGCAGTTTTCATCACCCTCTGCAGTGCTCTCCGGTCTGAAACAGAGCAGTTGCCGTACCAGACTGTGATGCAGTTGATAAGGATGCTCTCGATGGTGCAGCGTTAGAAGTTCACCAGAATCTCAGGAGACAGGTGGACTTTTTTCAGTCTCCTCAGGAAGAAGAGACACTAGTGAGCCTTCTTGACCAGGGTCGAGGTGTTGAGGGTCCTCGGAGATGTGGACGCCCAGAAACTTGCGCCAGAAAGCGGGCGACACGCTCAACCTCCATTCCGTGGTTGTGGTCTGGATGGAGAAAAATCAGTGAAATCATTCAAATTTCAATTTTCACAAATAGAATAAACGTCACCCCCTATTGGTAAATTTCAAAACCATTTAGGGGACATATTTCAACAGCTTAATTAAAAATATCCACCAAGTTCGGTGATGTTTGGACAAACTGTCATTGATTTATGTTATGAGTTTTGTAATGATTGGACAAACAATTTCTGATTTGTAATCTGATTTGTGTTATGCCACGCCCATTTTTTTGCATTTGTAGCGTCCCCTAGTAGTTGATTTGAATGACTTTCTGGATATGTTTCAGTACTTATGTGGACACATCCTGCAAGTTTTGTGATGATTGGCAAAACGGTTGTTGACTTTGATCTATTTATGTGCTGAGCCACGCCCTTTTGAAGTTCATTGGTCAATATCTTGAAAACTAAAAAAGATGTAACAAGCTTTATGCAACTTTTGATAAGCTTGGTCCAATAATGATCCACAGAAAATTTGGTAGCAATCGGACCTACGGTTTAAGACAACAAATAATCAATACACTGGCACAAACTCAATACAGTTCTACCCTAACTAATGGATTCTCCTCATCATTGTAAGTTGGAAATGCTCCCTGGCACTAAATAAGTGACTTGAAATTCACCTACCACTAGCATGGGTATCCATGTTAGTGTATATTGAGGTGGGAGGCCAAACTTGCAAGTTTTGATGGAAAATTAAAAAGAAGACAGACAGAGCGGTGAAACTTGAACTCTCACTTCCTGTTTTTAAATCTTTGAAGGATTTAGAAGCCAACTCTGTCCATGTTTTGATTAGCCTATTACCTGTTTTTTTTAATTTATGATCATGATTAGTGTGCTTGCTTCAGCAAGCAACACTTATGTTCTCGTACTTACTTCTTTATTATTATTCCCTCAAAATTATTATTCCGCCCAAAACTTCAGCATTCAACTACTTTCACACCATTTAAGCTATCAACACCATTCAAACTTTGAAAAATTCAGCATAGTCTGGAATCACAGTCTGTCATTCAAATATTTGATTACGCTTTTACTTTTTCTACAATTGAATTTTATTTGCAATATTTTGGCCCCATAGGAATGCATTATAAAAAGCTTTGACAATGTCTCTACAAGCCACTAGATGGAGTGAGAGACTGTCAAATGTGACCCTGGCTGTCTTTCACAATGTCCAGAGATCAGAGACTCAGTTTGTGGTTTACTGATGGATGAACAGAAAACACAAAGCTGGACATGAAATATGTCTACAGATATGATTTGATGGAGAAAGTTTCCATATAAATAATTATTACAATGATGTATACTTTTAATACTTTCAATATGTTTAATAGTATGATTTCTATTACATTTTTCAATACTATTACTACTACTACAGCTGTAAATGCTACTACTATTTCTGCTAATACTTCAACTGCTACTACTGCTACTACTTTTGCTACTTCTACTGCTGTTACTACTCCTGCTACTACATCTACTACTACTTCTACTTCTACCTCTGCTAATATTTCAACTACTACTACTTCTACTGCAGCTATTACTTACAACCAGGGTCTCATTTGGCAGTCTCTGTCTTCCTCTGGTGGCTGTCAAATGTGACCCTGGCTGTCTTTGACAATGTCCACAGACCGGAGACTGAGTTTGTGGTTTACTGATGACTGAATAGAACACACACACTACTACTTCTGCTAATACTTCAACGATTATTAATTCTGTTCTACTATTTTTTCTGCTACTACTACATTTGACCCCTTACTGCTTGTGCTTATACTACTGCTACTACTACTTCAGCTACTACTACTACTGCTGCTGCTATTACTTCTGCTTTTACTGCTTCTGCTACTATGATTTCTTAACACACAATCTTCCAAACTAAATTGACTTTTTAAAAAACACTTTTAAGCTAAAGCAAGCACACAAATTTTCTTCATTTTATTTGATGCTTTGTAAATTGTTTTGTTGTCTGTCAAACTTATGTATTGACTTGCACTGCTGCCTATCTTGGCCAGGTCACTCTTGCAAAAGAGTTTTAATCTCAATGAATCCTTCCTGGTTAAATAAAGGTTTATTATTAGGAACCTGCCTCTGGACTGATGCCTTTTTCCACACGTCAATACTCCTAGAATTGCTTGCTACTATCCTGCTAGTAGGAAGTCGACAGCCTAATCCAACAGTCACATTTACTGATTAATGCTGGCTGATTATAGTATGTTGGTGTAAATTGGTCTGCTAATGTTATATACCAAATTTGGTAAGGCAAACATTTGTTGTAAGGCAAAGACATGGATGTGAACAATGGAAGTGACACACCAAAGCTATTGAGGGTAAAAAGTACAATTGCACAATACCACACACTTGTACCAAGGACTTAAAGCTGTACAACAGTTCACATTTCCTGTATCTCGTCCCCGAACAGCGACACCATAGCTACTCAGAGAAAGAAAAAAATAAGAAGAAGAAGAAGAAGAAGAAGAAGAAAAAATAAACAAAAAATATCTCCACACTCAGGCATTGCTATAAATAATGGGCAATGTGCTTACCCTTATTTTCTGTTCACATTGGCAATGTACATCAGATAACCTCCCTATAAGATACAGCTTCTTAAAAACTTGCATTATTCCTTTAATGTGTTCTAATGTCAGGTACACTTCTTTCAGTGATGCTAGGGGCAGATTGACTCTTCTGAAAAAGCTCAAATGGTATTACTGTGTTAGTATGTGTGTTAGACAATATACAGTATTTCTCAAGGAAATCCTCCACAGTCACCAATGATTAGAAGGAACACCTCATCCTTCAAGCCTCCAGACAGTGTCAGCCTGCCTTTTCTTGTTTTTACGACTCTCCGGTCTCTCCTTTGACCAGACCTTCTGTTTGGATGCCTGGGGCCAATCATGTCCTTCCCTCTCAGCCTTCTCTCCATCAGCCCAGCAGCATATGTCAGTGAAATTGGCTAGAGCGCTTCTAAATAGACTCTTCTATTATGACAGGTTCCCCCTTTTGAACATTGCCTCGTCATCACAGTTTCTGTGATTGTGAGGGTTGCAATGCTAGCAAATGTTTTTTATAGGACTCTAAATGAGCTGTTGTCTCTGCTTTCAACTCTATCTTCCCCTGTCCAAAACAAATGGCTCAGCAGAGGGTTTAGGCTCTGGATGCAGCACTAGTCATTTTCATTTTATCGTGTAAACACACAGCAGGGTTGGGGTCAATTCACATTAATTTCATAATTTCATTCTGGCATAGGCTCCAGCATGCATTGTTGTAGATGCATCTACTGTTTTAGACTTTGTATTCAATTCATTGCATTCAATTCTGGATTTTCCTAGAAATTCAATAATCCACTTTTGGTATGAGAAGGTTGGTCAAGTTTATTTATATAGCCCTTTATCACAAACAAGCCTCAACAGACTTCACAGGCCTAAATAGGTCAACAGAATATGATCAGAATATCTCCAGCACCAGCTCAGCAATAGCCTACATGATTACCATGCAATATTATAAGCGCTGTTTAATTAAGTTGTCTTATTTTAGCTCCCTTCCCCTCACCCCTTGGGAGAGGGGCACGTGTGACTCATTCAGAGCCAGTAAATAATAAGGATATCCTATCACTGTTTGTCAAGAGGTCAGCAGAGGAAAGACAGAGGCTTCCCAGGGGTATTGACCTCTCTTGCCAGTCATCAAGCAAGGCTCAGGGGTCAAAAGCTGAGCACTGGGCCAGTTCTTCTTCCCTGATTTCCAGAGCATGAAGCAGTAGCACTGCCACATCCTCCCACCGCTATAGACAACATGTTACTTGAGATCACTTAAGCCATTTAGGAAAATGGAAAACTGGACCTAATATGTCATATGTAGTATTACATATTAATATGTCTGTAATTATTAATATATTTTTTAAATAGGGTTACCTAACATGGTTTTGTATTTCTCCAAAGAGATTTGATTCGGAAAAGCTCAATGAAACTTTAGAATGAATACATGAGTAAAGAATTGTTTCAGGTTAAAAGAGAAGAGGATATTTCTACAAAAATAGGTAAGCTGCACGTTAACGCTGTTAATTACTTTTTTGCCACACTTTTTCCTTGAAATGTTGCCTCTTTGAACTGGTCACATACAATCAATCATTTTAGACAATTTCCAATCTTACTCAACAAATATGGGAGGGGCATTCTGCATACCATTGAGCTGAGTTACATACAGATGCCAACTGAGGTCTGAGGGAATGGGTGGCGAGGGTGGGTGGCACGGGGGTTCGGGGTCCGGGTGACCAGGGGTCTGTTGGAGGATGGCATTTTCCACTTCATCAATCTTTTGTAGGACCAGGCGTCAACAATTTGTAAGTATTCATAAAGAGAGCCATGGCTGCATTGAGAGATCTCTGATAGTTCTGGATATTTCAAATCTGTTAATCATATAATATTGATGTTATACCAACTGAATATCTAGCCTACAGATCTAAATGTACAGGAAAGGGACACATTTCTAGTACATGGGTCCTTGATTGTCATGCATGGTTTTAAAAGGAACTGTAATAGAGAAACTTAGTAAAATGTTGCCTGTTACTGTTATTTTAATTTGCTATAATGTCTTTCTCTAGAAATGTCTTTTGCTGTATAACTGTTGAGTGAACACTTTAATATTGGGAACTATATATCTTTTATGGTGGCCATGATCAGTTATGTTTGTTAAATGGTTAAAAGGAAAAGGTTAATTCCATGGATGTGATGCTGGGACTCATAGGTTGATGGAACCTCCTAGAGAGTGTTGACAGCCCACAAAAAAACTGAAATCTATTTTTTTGACATACCACACATCTCATGCAAACTGTGTGAATTTCAGTAAAATACAATACAATTGTTATCTTGAAGGAGACTTGGCTGAATCCAAAAAGTAACAAAAAAAAAGGAAAACATTAATAACATGTTGAAATGTTATATGAAAACAAACAGGGTTTTAGAGTGGTTTGATGTGTGTGTGTGTGTGTGTGTGTGTGTGTGTGTTTGTGCAGCAAAAGGGTGTATGATTGGCAAGATGATGAAACTCATTTAAACAGTTGGATTTGATGTAAACAGTTATATGTAGGTACATAAATGTAATAAAACACGTTGTTCAGTGCCTAATTAAGGATCCCCTCCTACTTAAAGAATAGATATGGTTCTGTATGAAATATACATAATGATGTTTTATTTGATATTTCAGTTTGACAGAACATTCTCTATCTATCGTGAAAAGCCAAGCCTCAACTGGCCTTTAGTCACCATCAGTGTTCAGGCTCAGGACGACATGACTGGACCATATCTTATATATAACAAAAGGACAATATCGGCCCGACTCTTATTAGACACCAGTGTTGAACACCATGGTAGAACAAAGACTCATAAAATGACATGCGGCTGCGGCCTCTATGTAACATTCCAAGCCTAAAACTCTAGCCCACCCGCTGGGCTGAGAGTTTGAAATGAAGAAAGACAAGCGCCGAAATTCGAACCGGACTCAAAGTTCACACCTATACGTGAAATAACCGTTACTCCATCTCCGGGCTCCCATTGGAGGAGACTCGGAACGCCCTCATGGCGCCGCCAAGGGTATAAATGTCGGCTCTGCTTTCCGCCCAGCCTCCTTTACTGAGATGCCGTCTCTAACAAAGGTAGATCTCGCCACATCAACTTCTTTTCTTTTGTTCCAGCCAAGCCTAGTCTTTAACTCGTAGGACGAGCTCAGACGACTTTTTGTGTTCACCGTAACACCGCGGATCCTGACGAATTAGATCAGCTGCTTTTACTCGGCAGTCTAACTCCTCATAGCTCTATTCATGTGTAACCGATGCGTGTAGTGAATTTATAGAAGTAACGAAAGAGAATACAGCTACGGCCACTCCTTTCCTTCGACAACGCAGGGACAGACCCCTCCAACTAAGTCGACTTCTGGCTGACATCCTTCGCTCCCGACGAGGACAGCCGGTTCGCCGCCACTCCGCGCAAGGAGGATCGCGGC